>VYXB01000772.1:0-12707 GCA_013397135.1 Pachyramphus minor | reverse complement strand
ATGTTTCTTCTCTTTTCATTTTACATGTTCTCATCAATTCTTTAGGACTGTACCGCATAGATCACTGAATCATAGAGTCCCTTTCTATAGGGATTCTAAGTGGTCAGGATGATTTCTGAGAACACTACTGCAGAGCCATTTCCATCCTGTTCTTATTAAATGCTTGAAAGGAAAAAGAACGCAGCAAGATGGGTGAGAAGACAGAATGACAGACCCAGGTGCACTCAACATAATTTCCAAGAGCCATTACTGTGAGTGTGGCACATTAGTTCTTGTGTCTAAGCAAGAGGAAAATCCGAAAAGTTTTAGATTAATTTTTAAAAACTATTTCAGTGTTTCTGGGTTTGCACTTTTCAGCTTACAGACTGAATATGTGAGTAATAGCAGACAGTGGGAACATACAGATTCACTTGTAGTGGACAAAGATTGTTAATCTCGCTGTTATTTTTAGGTCTCATGAATTAACAGCTTAGTCAGTCACAGCATATTTGTAATGCACCAATTTCCACAAGTGAGTTGCTTTAAAGACACACACAGTCATAAAATCCTGCAATAAGGTTATGAAGGGTGGTCTCCTCTTGTTTGTATCACCCCAAAACAATAGTTTTATAAAGCAACAGAGTCAGCAAACCTAGAGTCACTTTTGTTATGTAAATGTGGGTTTGTTGCAGTTAAAAGTCTCGTTGCCCAAAACTGTCTGCTACTTTCTCTTTTCTGCAGCTTAAGCATCTCAATTACTGTGTTGTCTAAAAGAGAGCAGCAATTGTCTGTAAAAATCAGATTTTCCCTATTTTGATTTTTTGTTTTCAAGTGTTTTAACTTTTCACTCTAAAATTGCATCCCAAATTGCCATGAGTCATGCAAAAAATCATCCTGGGGAGCTGGGAAAGACAACATAATAATTTTGAAGATCTACGTTGATTAAAAAAATAAGTAATCTTACCAATTGTAAATGCCTTCCAAATGTATATTAAACATCTTTACAGTTTCTTTTATTTTAGAGCTGCTTTGAAGACAAGGCCACCTGCCCAGCAAGTAGAAAGCTATCCTACACTGTTCAAACCTGAAAGCCCTCTAAAACCATTTAATTAAATGAGTAGCTTTCCAAGACTTACAGTGCATTTTTTCTTTGCCATATTGTATTTTCCTGTTTCTGACCCTCCTACTGCTTTCTGATTCAGTTACACAGGACAATGCCTGGAGGCAGGGCCATCAGAGGAACCATATCTCCCCTGTCCTGCAGCCCTACCCCCTTCCACCTGTAGCCGAGGAGTCTCCTCCATTTTATAATCTGGTTACTGATCAAAAGCTTTCCACCTTGGTCTTGTGGGGTATAAGCCATTGCAGCAGGTTTTAGAGGAGAGATGTGAAGCTGTTCCCCACCGTGATAAAGGGCGACAAGCTTCAAACAGACCCCATGGCTCCCAGGGACAGAGTGCCCGGGATTGCCCAGAGGCACACCATGAGGCTGGAGTCAGCCTCCCACTAGTGGGAAAAAAGGATGCAGAAGGTGTACAGGAAAGGAGTACATCTGTATGTCATCACTACCATGAGTCACTGCTTCATCACCATTTGTGCCAAAAAGCTCAGTGTGAGTGGATGCCAGAGATAGGGTTTTTATCAGACCTGCTCTGTGCATTGGCTGGAATTATTTTAGGAAATGTGTCTTTTAGGAGAGCATAAATACATACAGGAGCAGTTAGCTATGTTGAAAAGCAGCCCCAGAGCTCAATTAGGGGAGAAACATGCAGTCATAACCAAGCCACAGTTGTGTATTTTACTTCTTCTGGCTTCTCCCTTCACTTAGCTCCATCTCCATTTTCTCAGGTCCTTCACTACTGCACGGTACAAGCCCTTTTCATAACACCTCCAGCAACCAGTCTGACAGGCATATCCAGTCCTTATGTTCCTTTTCTCATTTTTTTTTACAGATTTCCAACATCTGTGAAACAAATATACCAAAACCTCAGTTTTAGCTGCAAACACGGGGGAAACTGGACTTCTTCCTTTCAGCTCTCTTGAATGCCCCTCTCCACCTTGCTGCTCCCACTGACAAATCTCCCTTACTGAGTGCATAAGCTCTCATGTTTCCATGCTGATTGGGGCACTTTGAAGGACTCCTTGCCTGGCCAGAACCCATCTCCTCACACCTTTATTTCTGCTAACCTCTGGGTGCTTGGCTTTACAACCTGAATAACGTCCTTTTAGTTGTTATGGAGCTCTCCTTTCTGAGAGGAGGAATAGCATCACTTGCCTCCAGTGCCATCAGGTGTCCTTTCTAGCAATATTTTTTCCCTTCTGCTCTTTCTTCCTTTTGCAGCTGCTACTGGCACATTCTCTTGACAAGTGGGAAGCAGTAGGTGGTTATGTTAGTCAGACTATAAGAACAAATATAGAGCAAAACTGCTCTATATGCAAATATGCTGCTCCAACTGTGCATGTTAAGGTTCACTGTGCAAGAAAGTAATAGTAGCTTCGTATTTGTGGTGGATATGATTGCACTTTCCATTTTTAAATGGAAGTTTTACTCTTGTCTTCTGCCATCCTATTGATGTTGTTTTTAAAAGGGTAAATTTTAAAACCGTTATCTATGGAAAAGTCAAACTGCCTTTCAGAATTGACTTTTACTTTACTACAGACTAAATGTAACACATTTGAGAATAAAAAGGACTTCACGGGCACAGTTCAGAACACTTGAACATCTCAGGTCTGCCTCCTGTCTTTAACAGGCAGCAGAGTTGGCCTGACAACCAGAGCAGTGGTTACCTCATCCAGTAGCAATAACAACATCAACCTGAGCTGTGTGTCCTTAGGCAAGGCATACAGCAGAGCTTAGAGATCATCATAGTTCACCCTACAGTTCAAACGGAAAATAGCTTTAGCTGTCGGTTGAGACTGCTGTCTGAGGCTTATGCTTTCAGCCCATTAACTAAGGAAGGGATGTACCTAAAACAGGTGCCACTAGACCTTTCAACTTTGAATGCCTGACCAGCTGCCAGTTGTCTATTTACAATAGAAGATAAAACAAGGCTTCTGACAGTCAAACTTCCTTTGCTCTCTCTTCCTACTCCCATGGCTGAGCAGACTCTGATCTGAAAATGCTCCTGTACTGGCTAGACAGCATTATCCTGGTAGAGTGCAAACCTGACCCAGTTTGACTTGGCTGTTCAATTTTTAATGGCACACAGCCAACTTGCTACCAGTTAGGCTATTCATGCTGCAATAGGAAGCAATCTTCCTGACATGCAAACTTCCTTCTCCTTCTGCCTCAGCAGCAGTGCATGCAAAGATGCTGAGCTAGATAAAGAACAATTTGACCCTGCAAAGATATGGGTCTTGACCCAAGGCTTTACTTGACTTCATTGTGTGAGCCAGCAGCAAAACCATCATTACCCATGGTAAATCCAAAAAGACAGAACTGAGCTCTTGAAATGGAGAGTCACACCTCATAATCAGATGTAAATTTGTGGTCCAGAAAACCCTGGCAAAAAATGAACCATGAAAAGAGGTAATCAAAACAGGAATTCAAGGTGTTACTGCAGAGTTTTATTGCATTTAGCTTGCTGTCAGGAATATTATCCTATTAGAAAGGGCTTTTTCACTTATTGGGTAAATTGGTTATATGAGATTGCTTTCTTCCACTCCTTTTCCATCCTCATGGAAACTCTTAATCCCATTAAAAAAGAAGCCTGCAATGAGTGTCACAAATCAGTTTCTGGTCACTTGAGCTTATACATAGCGTTCTTTCTGGAGGACAGCAAGTTAGAAGAATTATCTGTTCCAAGAACACCAAGACACCTAAGTCATGTGTTTTAACAAGGCTCTCCTTAGCTCCTTGTCTGAAGTGGAAGGAGAAGCTTGGAATAGCAGCAGCCTTTATTTTAGTTTTCAACTGAACCAAAGATATTCTGTTGCAGTCTACACCACAACACTCTTACATTTTTTTACCGTTCGATCGAGAAACTGGAAATCAAAATCATTGATAAGAAATTCCAATAGTACGTGGTTTAGTAAGGTCAAGTGCTGGGTCCTGCACTTGGACACAGAGTGGCTGGAGAGCAGCCAGGCAGAAAGGGACCTGGGAGCTTGGATTGACAGGAAGCTGAACATGAGCCAGCAGTGTGCCCAGGTGGCCAAGAAGGCCAGTGGCATCCTGGCCTGGATCAGGAACAGTGTGGTCAGCAGGAGGAGGGAAGTGATTAATTCCCTATACTTGATACTGGAGAGGCCACACCTCGAGTACTGTGTCCAGTTCTGGGCCCCTCAGTTCAGGAAGGACATTGAGATGCTGGAGCAGGTCCAGAGAAGGGCAACAAGGTTGGTGAAGAGACTGAAGCACAAGTCTTATGAGGAGAGGCTGAGGGAGCTGGGGTTGTTTAGCCTGGAGAAGAGAAGGCTCAGGGGAGACCTCATCAATCTCTACAACTACCTGAAAGGAGGTTGTAGCCAGGTGGGGGTCAGTCTTGTCTCCCAGGCAACCAGCAGTAGGATAAGTGGGCACAGTCTTCAGCTGCACCAGGTGAGGTTTAGGTTAGACATTAGAAAGGAGTTTTTCAGAGAAAGTGTGCTTGGGCACTGGAATGAGCTGCCCAGGGCAGTGGTGGAGTAATGACTCTGGAGGTATTTGAGAAGAGACTGGATGTGGCACTTAGTGCCATGGTCTAGTAGATGAGGTGGTATTAAATCATATGTTGGACTCGATGATCTCAGAGGTCTTTTCTAACTTAATTGATTCTGTGATTCTGTGAAAGTGTTCAGGGAAATTAAAATCATTTGAAGTTTGTAATACCCAGCTGTGGTCTCTGTAGTGTACAGTATGTTTGTCTAAGCCAGAAAGATAAGAAATCCACAACAGGAATAAAGCAGAACTATTCATAGAAGAATAGCATGTTTCTGGCAGAATAACATCTCATCCAAGCTGCTTCATCCTTGTGACCACGGTGTTTTTGAGTCAAGTGCCCATGAGCATCTTTTACATCTTGCTGATAATTTCCACTAGTTTCCTAGAAGACTTAGAGCTGAGTTCAGGCAAGAGACACTTTCACAAAGCTGCTGTGTTGCAGAGCAGGATGTGGGTTCACAGTCTGAAAACAGCCTAGGCCAGTACCCAGGGAGCTGCCCCCAGGAATGAGGACTTTCTGTTAACCATCCCTCAGTCAATTTTCAGATGACACCAAATCGAGGAGGAGTGTTGATCTCCTGGAGGGTAGAAAGGCTCTACAGAGGGATCTGGACAGGCTGGATCAATGTGACAAGGTCAGCAGAATTGAGGTTCAAAAAGATCAAGTGCTGGGTCCTACACTTGAGTCATGACAACCCCAGGCATCGCTACAGGCTGGGGACAGAGTGACTGGAAAGCTGTCCATTGAAAAAGGATCTGGGAGTACTCGTTAAGTAGCAGCTGAATATGATCCAGCAGTGTGTTCAGGCTGATAAGAAGGCCATTGGCATTCTGGCCTGTATCAGCAACACTGTGGCCAGAAGGACCAGGGCAGCAATCGTCCCCCTGTNTCTGGACAGGCTGGATCAATGTGACAAGGTCAGCAGAATTGAGGTTCAAAAAGATCAAGTGCTGGGTCCTACACTTGAGTCATGACAACCCCAGGCATCGCTACAGGCTGGGGACAGAGTGACTGGAAAGCTGTCCATTGAAAAAGGATCTGGGAGTACTCGTTAAGTAGCAGCTGAATATGATCCAGCAGTGTGTTCAGGCTGATAAGAAGGCCAGTGGCATTCTGGCCTGTATCAGCAACACTGTGGCCAGAAGGACCAGGGCAGCAATCGTCCCCCTGTCCTTGGGACTGGTGAGGCTCCACCTCGAATCCTGTGTTCAGTTTTGGGCCCTTCACTTGAAGAAAGATACTGAGGTGTTGGAGCAAGTCCAGAGAAGGACAATAAAGCTGGGGAAAGATCTGCAGCACAAGTTCTGCAATGAGGGAGCTAGGGCTGTTTAGCCTGGAGAAAAGGAGGCTTAGGAGAGACCTCATTAGACTCTGCAACTACGTGAAAAGAGGTTGTAGCCAGGTGGGGAGTTGGTCTCTTCTCCCAAGTAATAAGCAGTAGGATAACAGAAAGTATACACAAGTTGCTCCAGAGGAGGTTTAGCTTGGATATTAGGAAAAATTTCTTTACAGAAAGAGTTGTCAAGCATGGACCAGTCTGTCGAGAAAGTGGTTGAGTCACCATCCCTGGAAGTATTTAGAAGACATGTAGACACGGCACTTACGGAGGAACACGTTTTAGTGGTGGACTATGCAGCATTATTTTACAGAAAGAGTTGTCAAGCATGGACCAGTCTGTCGAGAAAGTGGTTGAGTCACCATCCCTGGAAGTATTTAGAAGACATGTAGACACGGCACTTACGGAGGAACACGTTTTAGTGGTGGACTATGCAGCATTATGACTCAATGATCTTAAAGGTATTTTCCAATATAGATGATTCTATGATTCTGGAGGTATGCTCAACATCACCAGGGAGCAGCACAGGGTGAGAAAGATTAAGTGACTTGTTCTGCTATTTATTTCAATGCACACTATGCACAGGGAAAAACATAAATTGTGTTTAGATTCTTGAATTGCCCATTTTCTTCTGTCTGAGATAAATACTCACTTGTAACTGTGTAAATAGAACTGAGGAGCAGAGTTTGCAAAGACAGTAGGTTTTAAAAAATAGTAGAAAAATAGAATCAAATATCAAGTACCCTGAGGTATATAATTCTGCTTTCAGCCATGGGGTTTTAGGAAAAGTACATTAAAACTGGAAGTTTGCGATTTGAGGTGTGTGTTGCTCTCTGTTTACAAGAACAGTACAAAAAACTCTCTCTCTTTGAACACAGTAGGGACAAACAAAGGCAACAGTTCCTTTGTTCAGAAAATCAAATCTGTTTTAAGCCAGCATTCTGGCAAAAATTAGAACATTGCCTCCCACTCTGGATTTTTTTTCTGGGACTATGCACATTGGCTGGCACTGGCTCTTTTTTGACTGCATTTTCGTTAAGCTCATGTCACACTCACACAAATGCATCCTTATGACCTACGTGGTGTTAGCAGAATGTCCCAGAGAACTCTTTTTGAGTGGTACATACTAGGCTTTCCTCAGGACCTCATTGATCCATGACTTTGGTGGCAGTTTCTACTGTTTCATTTGTTGCTAAATAAAAGGGTATTGAATAATTTTCTTCCAGCCTAGAAGTGTTGTATTCACTAAAAAAAACCAATGCAGGAATTCAACTGGCAGGTTGCCAACATGATGGAAATTGAGACATTACTTTGAACTATAAAGAAGTATGCATGTAAAGTGGAACATTCTTACAGATTTAGATTATTAAATGCTAAGGTACTGTGAATTTGATTTGATTAAGTTTCCTTTGAATTTGAATTAAACTACATAAAAATTCAGTTCTTAAAAACTACACAAAAAAGTTAAATGCAGATTACCTTAGCACTTCTTATAATTAATTTGTTTCACAACTCTGAAGGTCACATTTTATGTCTAAACTTCCCTGCCTCCTTCCATGAAATGAAATATGTCTGGTCAGTGTAACATTACTGCTTGAAGCAGTATGTAATAGACATTCAGCATTGTCCTGAAAAATTACTCCAGCTGATGATATACAAAACAGAAGGTATAACAATGCTATCCCTCTGCCAAAATTGCTCTTAGCAGCAGTGGTTTTCAGATGTGACTCAGAACAGTGTTATTCAGTAAATGCTTTGCTGCTTGGAAGTGTGTCATATCCCTAGCTAGCCCATTTTGGGAATCAAATAGGAGAGCTAGGTAATTCATCAATGGGAAAGGGGCAGGAGCAAGCTGGTTTGTTGGTCCTAAAGCCATCTGAAATCCACTTTAATGAGAGTGGCAATTTGATATTTGTTTTATTGATAGTGTCACTGAACAGTAAGATGAAACATTGCCTTAGAAAAATGCATTCTGAGCTGGGGCTTTTCTAGGATCCCCTTTTAACAAATGGAGGGCAGTGACTGTCTCAGCCTCCAAATCTACAGATCACTTTCTCTGCTGGCTATGCAAGAAGACTGGCTTCCTTGTGAGGAGCCAACTTACCTGGGTTAAAGTTTATAGCATATATACCAGCTACCTGTTCCCAATATGTGTCAATATAAAGCAAATCTAACTAATATGTTACACTAGCAAAGGAAGAGACAGTTTCTATCAGGCGTCCAGAAGCATTAACAACCCATGTTATTTATGTAATATCATCTAATGACATCAAGTAATATTTTTTTTCAGAAGAGATTTCAAAATGCCATCTGAATCTTTACTGATTTAAAACCCTTTCTGACTGCAGAAATTTTCACTGCAATCAGTACAGCTTTGCAGGACAGAAATAGGTTGATTTGAGACAGCTTTTTCTGACAGGAGTTACTCAGAAAGCAGTTTTCAATTTTCCTGACCTTATAAAAACTTCAACTGTTCTCTAAAACTTGAAAGCTGTGATGGTTATATGTGCAGTACTGTGTTCCTCTGACTTTTCCCCTTCCTTTAAAATGTAAATCTGTGGCAGATCCTTCTATTTGTTTATCTTTCGCAGTACACAGCCATGCACATTTCTTGTCCTATACAAATGATTAATAATGTCATGACTTTTTAGCCACTGACTATGAAGAAACACTTTGCTTCTTACCCTCTGCTTCATAATTTGAAGTCTCCCACCCCCATCCATGACACACAGGCCTGTCATTCTCTTTCACTGTCATTTCCTTGTATTTTATCTAAGTGTTTCAGAGTTTTCCCCAGGAAATTCTTTTCTATTCATTTTTAGTGCTTTTAAGGGAGCAAACAAGATGAAAGCTTAAGGAAAAAAATGTTGTCTTTCTTGACATTGTAAATATAGCTGATGTTTCCCTTTCTGCAACTATGTGGGATGCAATCCGAGAACTACTAGGGTAAATAGCAATTACTGAAGCCTTGGTTTCACAGCACAGCAGACATTGCTGAAACTGAGTGTGTTCCTAAATCACTTAAAAAGCATCACAGAATCAGAGAAACAGAATAAAAGATTCCAATATATATCTAAAGCTTATTTGCTCCTCTCAAAAGCAAGTAATGTAAAACTTTTGTCTATTTATTGATTTTTATTAGTACCTTTGAACCCAGGAATATAACTTGATTGCCTTCTTATGCTATAAACCAAGAATAACTAATTTAGTACTGGGTTGTTCTTACATGGGAGGCTGTTAATGAGACTTTAGTAAAACACAGGATAATAGTTTACTTTTCTCTAGCTACTTTTGTACAACTAGCAACATGCCAATGGTAAAATGTTTTACTGGCACTAACAGCCTCTATGCAGACAATCTACTGAACACTATCTTCCAAAACCACCATCTGATAAAGTAACAGCATGGTGAAAAAAAAACCAACCAACATAATCCTGTAGTAGTCAGGAATTCCTTCACCATCAGTTAGGTCTTCTTAAAACATGATAATTAATCTAATAAGCAGGAAAAAATAAGAAATAGGAATTCCCTTTGTTACCATGGAAACTCCTAGTTGTCCAGCTGACAAAAGAATATAGGTTTGTTGTATTAATAATTTCAGCAGCTGAAGACGACATGGTATTTATAGAATCGGAGACTCACAGGATAAGTGAGGTTGAAAGGGACCTCTGGAGGTCATCAAGTCCAACATTTTGTTCAAAATAGATCCAACTAGATCAGGTGGTTGAGGATGTTGAACAGTTGAGTTTTGAGTATCTCCCAAGGATGAATACTCCACTATCTCTCAGAGAAATCTGTTCCAGGGCAATGGAAATTATTCTATGAAAATTGTTTCTTATTCCTGTATTCTGATTTGTGCCTGTTCCCTCCAGTCCTGTCACTGCACTTCCAGGAAGGATTTGGCTCTGGCTCTATCTGCAACTGCCTCACATCCTCCCATGACGCAATTGCAAAGAGCAGTAAAAAACACTCTGCAAAGTTAATTTCCAACCACTCATTCCACTCTCTCTATAGAGTTGCAGGAGGTTATTCTCTACCAGGACTTTGGACATGTCCTTGTTAAACATTCTGAGGCTGCTGACACCTTATTTCTAGAGCCTATTGAGAATTTCAGCTTCCTCTCAGCATGCCCTTCACCATATCTACTGTCCCCTGGCTAGATATCACTGGCAGGGTTGCTGAGAGTGAGCTTCCTATCATCCAGATCATTAACAGAGATGTTAAGCAGTATGGGTCCCAGTATTGGTTTTCTGAGGGACACAGTGAGTAACCAGTGAATAACCAGTGAATACTTGGACTTTATACTCATGATCATGCAAACCCTTGAGTCCTGCAATCCTGCCAATTTTCCACTTATTAGACCACCTGCATATCCAATCTCTAGCTCACCAGCCTGGGTACTAGGATACTATGTGAGATCATGTCAAAAGCCTTGCAAATTGTGGTGTAGTCATCTCATATTAGAAGTCAGCAAGTTTAGTGGTAGTGACCTTTGAGCTGCTAAAGATTCATTTTAATTTATTGGGTTTTGCCCATTTATTTTTATTTCTTCTATAGTTTTGTTCTTGTTATTTGTATTTGGTTAAAGGTTCTGGTTTCTGTTGTCCATTTGACACAGTACTGTTTGAAAACTCAAAAATCATGTGAAAAGAGTGAAAAGAGGAACAGGAGCTCATGAAAGGAGACCCACACTGTCTTATGGCTCCTGCTAGTTGGTAAAACACTGTTGCTTTTGAGACATATTTTTCAGCCAGAATGCTGTTTTTCTGTACTGGCCAGGATCTCTGGCTATCTGAAGTGTCTGAGAAGGCACTATGTGCTCTCCTCCTCTAAAAAAAAAGGAAATTTTGTTTTGTGCTTGCTTAGCCAAAATGTGTGATAGAAGATCCTGTTTATTCATTGCTGATAAGCAACATTTTGCAAAGACACTATTCAGAAAACAGGTCTTTAATCTCAGTTGAAATATGATAAACTTCTATCACGATGAAAACCTCTGCTGATTTCTATGAATTCCCCTATTTGTCCAAAACAAAGCCTGATTTTTCTTCATAGAAGACACAAAATCCTTGAGGGAAAAGTCATAAAAAATTTAGTTTTCTCATGAAAACCAGTTTAGCCAGAAGATATTTCCAATCTGTCAGCTGAGGGTAGGTGTGGTGAGTCCCTGGAACCTAGTAGGAAATGTCTGCTATTAAGCCACTATTGAAAGTTTTGTTGCAATTATTCAAATAAATGTTTCAAGTACATGTTTGAATACCCAGTATCAACTACTACCACTACTACTACCACTACTACTACTACTACTATTACTACTACTACTACTACTACTACTATTACTACTACTACTATTATTATTATAAACACATCAAAGGGTGCGGATAGTCCATTTGTTTCCTTACAAATCCCTATAATGAAGGAGAGTCACATAGATTTACAAAGGTTAACATTGTTGTGTGATGTCTCCAATGTCCATGCGACCTCGTAAATGCCTGATATGCTCTAACAAATCTCCATTGCATTCTTTCTCAGGATATTGTTCTTGTTTCCTTGTACCTTGCACAAAGCGAATTAGAATAGTAGCTCCTGTAACATTATCCTTGGATGACATCAGTTCTTGCAAACACCTTATTAACACATATCTAAGTAATCCCCATTTGAATTTATGTAAACATTTTCTGCTATTCAACTAAAAATCACTTACTTTTGCACCTGTCCCTTCCTCAGTTTAAATAATACACATATATTTCTCCTTCCTGCTATTGTTCTCCCATATAGGAAAGTAAGAAGATCCACAGTGTGCAACTTGTAAAGGAAATTACATTAATGTATATTGGAAAAGTGCATTAATAATAAATGACTTAGCATGTAGAAATAGTCAGTCAACATGTCTTCATGTTTGTTTGACTCTTAATCGGTAAAGGATGACTATTTATTTTGCATAGCTGCTTTTTCTCAGGGAAACCACCTTCCCTCCAACCACATACAGCAGAGAAGTAATTTTAAGAGAACAAGTTCCAGAAACTGTTTTCAAATTATTGGTAGAAAGTGATTGGAATGGTTAAGGGGTTTTGTTGTGGAGTCTAAAGCATCTCTATTCACCCTTAGAGCAAATGCATGGGAGGACACCAGTATCTATCTAGATACAAGCTATGGATTTTACACCCCTCTTCATAGTTAAGCATCTTAAATATGTTGGAAAAAAACCATTTTCATACCATGATATAAGATCTCAGAGGCAGCATATGGAACATAATTCCTTCAGTGATGAAACTGTGGTAACTGGTCTATGTTTAGTCTTGTTGCAGAGAAAGGTGGGAGAACAGGTAACTCTGACTTTTTGGCTTTCTGTTTAGTGAAGCTAAGTTTCAGTTGTATTCACTGAAATGTGTTTGTGCAGCATGTGGGCAGTTTTCAGACATTTCAGGAGTTTTTCTAGCTTTAATATTGCTCAGTTAATAGTAGACTTCTGACTACTGAGAGCCATGGACACCAAACACAGGGCACCATTACAAAACAGTATAAGGTATTCAGAATAGAAAAGTCCATCATGCGTAGTACCTACGATGAGATTTTTTTTTTATTTTTTTTTTTTTAATTTGGTAATGTGTGTACTGTGTTAAGAGTAGAAAATATCTTTAACCACAAAATTCTTCTAACTGTTCTTTTATGTATAGAGTTGAATGGTTGACAGTCACTATAACTCCTGAGCCACCTTTAAAACTGTAAATCATGGCTTGGTTTCGCGAATG
>VYXB01000769.1:69207-91729 GCA_013397135.1 Pachyramphus minor | reverse complement strand
ACCTCATCACCCTCTACAACTACCTGAAGGGAAGTTGCAACCAGGTGGGGATTGGTCTCTTCTCCCAGGCAGTTAGCAATAGGACAAGGGGGCACGGGCTTAAGCTCTGCCAGGGGAAATTTAGGCTGGATATTAGAAAGAAGTTGTTTACAGAGAGAGTGGTCAGGCATTGGAATGGCCTGCCCAGGGAGGTGGTGGATTCACCATCCCTGGAGGTTTTTAAACTGAGATTGGACGTGGCACTTAGTGCCATGATATAGTAGACGGACTGGAGTTGGACCAAGGGTTGGACTCAGTGATCTCTGAGGTCTTTTCCAACCCAATTGATTCTATGATACCTTCTGTATGAAGGTAAAAACATGATTAAAAAGACAGGAGCTTTGTGTATTGTAGTGGGACTTGGAGTGAGAAGAACAAAGAGCACTCTAATAAATTTGAAGCTGCTAAGGAAGATCTAGTTCCTTTTTAGTGAGCAGTCTTCAGATGCTAAGTGTTTAAATCCTCTCCCAGAGAAAACTGACAGCAAGCTAAGGGGGAGGAGAGGAGCAAGATCAAAGTTAAACACATCAGTGTCAGTAAAAATTGCATCTTGGATTGTATAACTGTGACCAAACCCAATGGAACCTTTCTGAATTGCCCCAAAATTACCAATATGTTCCAACAAAATAACAGAAATGCTAGTGCTTTCTTTTAGATATTCTGTACCTCACTTTTACACATGAAATATATCTTTTAATTAATCTTTCAAAGGCAGTTGGAATCTTTCTGCTTTAAGTGCATCTACCTAGTGGTGCAGGGGAAGACAAGTGTGTGCACACCCACACCCAAATTCTAAAAATAAATAATTATGTTGTGAAACCAATAACGCAAATCAGAAAATCAAAAATTCATAGCCTAGTATCTGAATTTTGCCATGTTGTTTAACATCTTTTTGAAGAGCATTCACTTTATTTATAGTTTCCTGGTAAAGCAAAGATAAATTTTTTAAATTTTGGTTTGCTTTATTTCGTTTGTGACATCATCCATATTATATGCAGACATTGAGGAGGAAAGAAAAACGAAAGATCTTGGAACATGAAAGTCTTTGCAACTCCAGGTGCGTTGTCAGTTGCTGCTTCCTGTAGCTTTTGGTTTCCTTGGTCTGCTAACAAGAATATGTAACTGAAAAATACACAAAACAAAAATTAATAGCTACCCAAAGAAAAAAAGAATAGAAAGTTTTAGTTTATGAGGACTTTGGAACTGGCAGCTTAAAACACCAGCTGCCTGGTTGTTTTATTATTTTTTGGTTTAAATTTATACATGGATGGGTGGGAGGGAAAACAAGTTATAGTATTTGTTCCTGTTATGCTCATTATTTTATAACCTTGAGCTTGGTCCAAGCACAACTGCTAATGGAAAGAAAAGAATCATTGTTCCCTAGATCACAAGAAGGAGAAGGCTGCTCTGTGCCTATTTTTATTCCCTCTCTGGTACGTATAAACTCTTTCCTTCAGTGGTGAGAAGGTCTCTCACTGAGATATCTTTATTTCTGTTACTGCTTAGCGATGTTTTGTGTTAAACACAACAATCAAGTAGGACGTCCAAATTGCAACCTTTGCTCCCAAAGTACTGCTGAACACCCATGTATTTGATATTATTCTCTTACTCACCATTCCCCTGGCAACACCTCTTTTTTTATAGGTGTTTCTGTTATAATTAATTATATTTGGGTACAGGGCCAGAATCAGTCCCAAACCAGCCTAACACTTTTTAGAAACAGTCTAATCCAGGAAAACTGGAGTAGCATGTAAGACAAACCCATATTCCTCATACAGGTATGAGTAGGATTGTGCTTGTTTCCAGATTTTCCTGATATTGATCTCTAATCTCCAAACCCATCTTCTACTCTTGCACATTTGTGCTTTGGTTATAAGAAAATATCTGAACCCCTTGACTAAATGTGTGTACTCTAGCTACCTTTTTCCTATAGCTAGCTATGAAGAAATACCTCCGGAAATGTACACAGGAAAATGAAATACAGGAAAACTAGTACAATACAGGAAAAGTAATGCATCCTCAGAGTATTCAAAAGAAATTATTTAGGAAAGGACTTACTGCTTCTCAACAGTCAGGGTAAGTAAACACCTAACTGTTGAGGTGGTAAAAGGCACATCCACATGGATTCTACTTTGGCTAGCTTTCTGGAAGATACACCTTTGGGAAAAATCTCATGTTACAGGAGGTTACATGAGACTGACCTTGTGTCCTTTTTGCCCTTTAAGTCTCTGAGAAAAGCTTTAGCAGCTATAAAAGGCTCTATGACTGCAAGAGGGAATAAGAGATGTAGCTAATGGGCCCACAGCTGACTAAACTCTTGTTCTCTTGGAGCAGGCCGAATGCCTCCATTTCACAGCCACACCAATGAAAGGCTCAGAAATCCCCTGCAGCTTCTGAATTCCTGAGAACACAACATATTTAGCATTTTGTGTTGTGATCCCACCTGGGTTTCAGCTATCAAATGTCATACAGAATGCAGAGGCTGAACATGTGAAGGAATGAGTCTCTCAAAGGCTGAAAGAGCTGTCGATAGAGCCTACAGTACAAACTCAGATATAATACTTGGCATTTACCTGTATCATTTCAGGGTACGACATTGATATGTGCAGCTTTGTGTGAATTTGAGCCTTGTCACTGCAAAAAGAAACAAAAGAAAAAAACTTTTTTTGATATCCCTACGAATTTCAGACATCCTTTAATTAAATTTTTAAAAAGCAAGAAGCACAAAATTAAACGAGAGTTGTTTACAGCAGGGTATCTATTTTATACACCTTTAGAAGGCAGTGTATTACATTCTTCAGAACCAGCTGGAAAACTAAGATTAAGCCTAAAACTCTGCAGGATTAGCAAATACCTTGCTAGAGCTAGTAATTCTGCCCTTTAAAAACAGAATAACCTAATGGTCTTTTCCAATGCAAGGAAAATTACTTCCAAACATCTCTCTATATACTGGATTTTGGCCACATTTTGAAAACACACAACATAAATTCAGCTCAGGGACTGATTCCTTGGGTTTCTGCCAAATTACCAGGTCATTTAAATTGAAGCTGTATGCTATTGCACACTTAAAATTATTTATGCTAGTTTTATAATTTCTTCAATCTGCTCTCTAATACTGACACATTTACTCCAGAAAATCAACATCTTCCCTTTATTTCTTTTTGGTGGAGATAATGTTATCAAGCACCAATGTAGCTGCAGTGAGATTTCTGAGAATGTTTCATTTACAATGCAAATAGCTGGATTCTTTTTATTTTGAACACTGTATTTGTTCATGTTAATTCCCCTCTCTTTCATTTTTCTCTTTTGAGTTCTGCCCATACTGCTTTGTAACTAGCTTCCCAGGCTTCTGAGGCCTGAGCATTTAGTAATTCACATTTGGGAGCTGGTGAATGGCCCATTTTGCTGGCTGAGGTACATAATGCTTGTAGCAGTACGGGCAATTATGAGTGATCAGAATTAACTAGTTCATGAGCCTCAGCAAATGTCAATCAAAATTGCTTTGGTCACTTTAATATCAATTAAGACTGTAGATAGATAGATGGAAATACTTTTACAATCATTAAATTTATGTGGTAGACACAAGGGGATGACTTGAGGAGATAGCCTGAGAAGTTAAATGTGGAAGTTTACTGCTTTTACTATGCTGTCTAATTGCCTAGCTGCATGCCATCTGTTCCTCTTCCTCCCTCCAGGCAAAAGGGCATTACAGCAGAGCCAGCAGCAGGAAAGAATAGAAATGGAATCCTATACATACAGAAAATAGCCAGAAAAGCAATTGTAAATGTCAGCAAGGAAACACAAATCTATTTTGGGTTGTAAATTAGCACAAGTAAAGATCTAGTTCTCTCAGTCTTAAATCCTTTTGCTTCTGGGTAAAACCCACAAGAGAAATATGGCAGTCCCAGGTTCACACTCTAACAGCTACAAGGAAGTTCTAGTGTCACAAAGTCAATGGTAGATCTTGCACTGATTTCAAAAGAGTCAAAAGACTACTCTTGAGTTTATCCTTCTCTCATCATACTTTAAAGTGATCATCCAAGTTTAACAGCGTATCCTCATTAAAAAATGCTTCTAAAGCTCTCTGACTCTAAGTCATGGGCAGAATCAGGAACGCTCATTCCAAGTGTTTATTCTGTTATGAATTCCTGCATCTTTGTGCTATTCCTCATCTTGACCTGTCTATGCCCATGCTCCTGCAGCTCAGACATGTTATAAGTGACTCCTATAATGACTCTGATTTATTTTTAATAAAGTTATGTTTGTGTTGTGCTTATCTGCAGCGGTTGAAAGTAGAAGGTTGCTGGGGACATGCAGCTCTGCCTGCTAAATGTGAACACGAGCCTCATATTATACTGGAGCAAGACAAAAGTTCAGGAAAAAAACCAAACAAGAGGCACTGAAGTAGTTTGGTTAGTTTTGGTGAGCAGCAGTGGTGGTAACCTATTCAAAAATCTTCCCTAGCATGCCAGGGCCTATTCCTTCCTACCCCTATTTCACCTGAGATCCTCCATGGGGATGCTCTCTTATACAGATTGTGTTGCCTCAATTTAACTGCACTTAAAGTCAAGGCAAGGTAAAAACATTTTTGGTCTTTGAAGGTATGGTAATTGTCTTCCATTTTCCCGAGAGGGCTGGACTCTAATCTATGGCTCCCACGCATGCTAGGCTGTTGAGCCATCTCTAAAGCCCCAAAAGGATATCATGAGCCTGGGTGAAGGGTATTAGTCCTTTAGACCCAATTCACCCGTGTGCTTTTCTCCTCTCTCATAATTTAATCTGAGAGGAAACATGCTAGGTCCTTCAAGGTCTGCTGTAAGGATTCCTGCACATTGATTTCAAGC
Source organism: Pachyramphus minor (assembly GCA_013397135.1). NCBI lineage: Eukaryota > Metazoa > Chordata > Aves > Passeriformes > Tyrannidae > Pachyramphus > Pachyramphus minor. Next base: position 86,846 of record VYXB01000769.1, on the reverse strand, counting down.
ACGATTGGCACTGCAGACCAAAAGACCGAATTTTTTAAATCACAGTTTTTATCCATTAATGAAAAACTAAGGTGATTCTCAACAGAATTGGGAATGTCACCATTCTCATTCAACTATGTATTTAAAACAACTTTAACAATCAGTGACCACAATAAGTGGCCAAAAGTTAATTCTCATTAAGAAATTGCTTCTGTTTGACAATGCTTCCAACTTTCCAGTTATTAAGAAGTCTGTATAATTGAAGTAAAATGTCGTATTTCTAAATATATTAGGAAGTAGTACACATGTTCTTACAACTGAAAACATACCTCAGTGACATTAATCTTTAATTTAGCAACTTACGTCCTGGCACAGTGTGACTTTTTAAAAAAAATCTCCAGGTTTCATGGAACTTTTGGATATATAATGAAAATATCCTATTCTTAAGTTATTTTCTTTGCTTACTTCCGCACTTGTAAACTGGTTATTAACTTTGATGAAATAGTTGTTGTCATTAACTTTCCCAACAGCATAATTACAAGCCTCACTAGGGAAATACAAGGGTCTTCTTTAGAAAAAATGATATTTCTTTTCTCTTACTTTCTGAAAAGAAATGATGCTTGATATAAAAATAAGTTATAATCTGCTTCCATAGGTATGAAGAAATATGTGCACACACATATATTCATATCAATACCCATAAATATGTACACATATGTATACATTTCCCTTTCTATTTCTTTTTAAGTAAAACATAAAGAGCCTGGTGAACACATAGCAGCAGAAAATTCATAACTAGGAGGATATATTTTTCTGAGCAGTTTGTGTAATTCACTACTGATGGCCTAATAGAAAGTGACACAAATCTTATGTCCGGACAAGCTGATACACCCTGTAGGTTCACAATACCTCAGCGAAGCTCAACTTTTAAATAAACACCCTAATCTTTTTGTTTTCTACTCATGTTGCCTAATTTTCCATGGGTCACTTAGCTCCTTTCATTTCCCCAGAGATCCCCAGAGCTCTCCCTATGCCACCACCAGATATGGGAAGCTTGCAGGGACTAACTACATCCTTGCACATTCACAAAAGACTGAGAGTTTCCATGCCCCAAATGTCAGTAAGATAATCTGCTTGGTTTTGCCACTGTATTTTTCCCCTGGAGATTTACAGAGACACTGTACCAAAATATAAAAAGTAAAAGCACTACATGGTATAAGCTGATGTAACTACCATGGAAGAAACTGTTAGGGTGGCGCTGGCATTTAAATTTTGAGATTATCTGGATCTAGAGGAGGGTAGCAATTTGCAATTCACTCTGACTCCTGATCTAATGATAACAAAAAAAACCCACCAAAAAACAGACTCCAGTCACATAACTGGTTTGTATGGGTTTGCCACCACTGGGAGTTACCTCACAACATAAAGATATATGAGCCTTCAATGTCATTCTTACATGGTTCTGTTAGGATCTGCCCAACAAGGCAAAGGGAAACAGCTTTTTAGCCATTTTGGTTGTATTATAGGAATGTAAAAGCATAAAGATATTACCCAAGAAAACATGTAAGGAGAAAAGAGAGAAAGAAAGAGAGAAAGAGCACCCAATGAAATCTGTAAAGGAAAGGAGAGAAAGAGAGAAAAGACTAAAAGTTTACAGTCATCCCTCAAAGGTCTCTAGCGAACGTTGTTGTTGTTGTTGTTGCTGTTGGTGTTTTGGTCCATTGGGGAGTGGAGATATAAAGTACAGTTAGTTTGTATACCTTCAGAAACCTTCCTGGTGCCTCCCTGCGGGCGGGGTTGCGGGGGAGTGTTTTTTGCACAGTCATGGTGTTTTTGCACAAGCTGGAGGCATTGGTTTTTGCAAAGTCATTTAGGCTTGGAGGAAGGGGCAGCTTTGGAGTGATGGGTGTGTGCACAGGGAGTTCTCCTTTGACGCAGCCTGGCCCGTAGGAGATAAACCTTACACACCCAGAGAGTGCCACTGGTCTCCTTTATATAGGCATCACACACCCAGAGAAACATAAGGCACCCAGAGAGTTGTCTCTGCCCTAGCCTCCACAAAGTTAACAATTTGGGGGCTATAGCCTCCTCCCTTCAACCTTTCTCTTCACTCTTCTGGCTTCTTTCCATACCTCATTCTAATAGAAATATTTTAAGGCAATTTAAAAAGTCCCGTTCCTCACAGGTTAACAGTAAATGCTTCTGATTCAGAGTAACTTGGATAAGAGAAAGAATAAGGAGACAAGAATGACACATGGAGAAGAAAAAAGATATATTAGTTTAGAGTTTATGTATTTGACATACTATCATTATTTTTAATAAAGGGCAAGATTTTTATTCAATATTCAGGTCTAAAGGTTTGTGGATCAGGTGAGAAATCCATTTTCTTTTTCTTTCATACACTCTGTTAAATAAGAACTATTATGAGTGCTTCAACCAAAACGCCAGCTGAAAAAATGTAAGTAGATAAAATACCAGAGGGTTTTACACTCTGACTATACTGAGCGTATATGTGCACATGAATATGATGGCTATTGTAGAAGGAATTAAGAAAGTAAGGAGAGGATCAGGAGCTCTCATCTGGACAGTAACATGGAAAGTACTCAACAAAACTCTAAGGAGATGCATTTCTATCTGAATTTTTCCAGTTTTCTTGGTGGTGTTCTGCCTAGCATAGTGATTCTTGAGCAGAAGTCCGAACATGCAGTTCAGTCAGTCTCACATGTCTTATCTGAACATTTGGCTATAAAACCAGCTACAATACAGCTTTGAACACTGTCATTATCTTTATTGACTGAAAATACAGCACATAACTCCTTAGATTTTTGAGATACATTCCAATTTATTTTATTGCTGACCCAAAAAATTAGTAAGTATTATAAATGTCCATTTTCAATTTCTGCTAGTGCAATTTCTATGATTTCATATAGAGTCATGGGATCTTGAAGTCTTACAAATGGACAGATTTATGGAAATTTACTCCATTATAAGTGAAATGAAAATAGCACTTCTTCCTGCACCCGTTGCTGCTCATGGGAATTCAAACTCCAAACTCATTGTGACCTGCCTGCCAAAGTCTATCTTGACGCTTTAAATGGGCAGGGTGGGACCAGGTTCCCTAGATTGTCTAAATTTGCCTGCTGGTTTAAACTGATAACAGTAACTACATCTGGTAACAGCAGATTTCGCAGAATCACGGAATATGGTGAGTTGGAAGAAACCCACAAGGATCACGGAGTCCAACCCCTGGCCCTGGTCAGGACCATCTCCAAGAGTCGCACCATTCTGGGCCAAATCCTGATGATTTTGCTTAATTTATCTTTGTTCAGTGAAACCCTGCTGAAATTACTGTGAATTTGGCTAAGGGATGATAGGACTAAGTGGAGCAAATGGCTGAATCAACGTATTTGGAGAATTTAAGAGGGTTTTTGTAGTTATTTTCTGCATATGTAGAATAAAAGGATACCAATACACTTTTCCTTCACATACTGCTCAGGTTTTGCTGCACTGTTGTGAAGATCAATGTCTCATAAACATCCCTTTGTCCCCGCACCAGTTACACAACAGATAAGTATTTGTCATGAGGGAAAACAGCAATAGCTGCTTGAGGTGCTCAAGTTGCTTCCTGTTTAGAAATACATGAGGGGATACCACAGTAGAGTTTGTGTCTTCTCTTCCTCCTCATCATGCCAACCTTTTTTTCAAGTGCCATACACTATTCCTCAGAAAGATATCAGAGTGCATTTAAAATAGTTCCATTAATGTCAGAATGATTACTATGCAATGCTCAGATTTCCAACATACCTGTGCTCAGATTTCCAACATATCTGTGCTCAGAATAGTGAAAAAAGTGATCAACCCTTATTTTCAGTTCCTTTTTGGTCATTCTATTTTATTAGGATTTCTCAAACGGGTTCTGACTCCTTCACTTGCAGATGGTAAGAGGCAATAGCTTAGGAGCTCATTAGGGAGAAATCTACTGTCACTGCAAGTTTGTGGCAAATCTCCTGATACCTTACCTGCACACTGAAGGTAATGAGAATTGAGGGAGCATGCATCACTTAGATCTCCTTACTTAATGAATACGTGCAAAGCAAGCTTGGAAAGCTTACTGGGCATTTTTGGTGGGGGCAAAAATGAATCAGTTCATGTTTTTTCCCTTGGTTTTGCTCTAAATACTATTTTACATGAGAACTAGAAGTAAACTAAGGAAATATGACATCTTAAAGGATTTTCGCTTTATTCAAACTGTTTGCCATCTCTGTGCCAGACAGACTCCCAGGACAGTAGAGTATCAAAAGAAAACCTGTCTGAATGTCTGAATTCCCAAAGCTCTAAGAACTGGCTGGTGTGGAGTGGAGAGAGGGTGAGGGTGACTGCTACTGACCATGGAAACAGTGACTGACCAGGGAATATACTTTACCTGCACTTCCGGCTAGGGAAAGATGGAGCAGTTGAGCTCTTGCATCATCTCTTAGGCTGAGCTGAGGCTTCCTTGATGGAGCTACATGTGGTATTAACTAAATGGGGTTAAATTTCTTTCTTTTTCATCTCTCAGCACACCTGTGCAAGACCAGACACAGTTTAGTGCTTATTACTTACTGAAAGTTTATTTTCTGAGCAATGACCAAGATATAGAGTAAAAAGGAACCTAAAACTGATACTCAGAATTTTTTTTTAGACTTCTTCTTTCTACAGTTTTCTTTAGCGTCAATTTCAATTTAGATGCTAATCTCGTTTTTACTTTTTGGGGAGTGTGAATTGAAACCTGTGTGATTTGAAGCATAACATAAGGGCGCACTTATATTAAGATCCTATTATAGAGTGGATCATATCAACATAAACAGCAGCTATCAGGGTCTTAGAAAAGTGCTGCAGGAACGTTTCACATGACACTTTAAAGAGACAGTCTATATGGGGGAGGAACCTAGTTTCTTTTACTTAAGCCGCCACTGCAAAACAGAAAAAGTGAGGAAAAAGGGGTAAAAGCAAAACCAAAATGAACAGAGTAAATTAATTTCTTTTCTAAAATGGAAGATAAAAGAAAAGAGATTGCCAAATATAAGATAGGGTAAAATCTTGCTTTTTAGAGAGATCAAAGTAAATTCAAATTAATTCTGGTGTTTTCTGCAGGTTCTTTTAGATTTGCACTAGTCTAAGTGACAGATGGAATTAGTCAGGCTTTACATCAGTTACACTGAGAGCAGAATTTGTCTTGGTAACGCTACGAGAGCATGGGCTGTCTTTCAGTGCAAAGAATCCTCCTATTGATACTACATTCCCTCCCCCTCCTCCACCCCCTATGTTTGTCCCTAGCTTCTCATAACAGTTTAAAATTTCCTTTATTCTTTCCTCTTCTTCCCCAATCTGTGTAAAAGAAATTCTGAAACATACTTTATTCTGTTTCCACTCCCACATTTTAGATTTATTTTTATAACCCTCTTACCTTTGCAGTAATTTTTCTTAACATTGATCCCACTACACCGGTTTCTGCTGCTTTCTATCCCTCAGGCACTGACACTGTCTTACCAAACCCTGTTTGCCCTTTTACTTGAATAAATATGCTATCACACTACAAGCAGCTGAGGTGCACTTGAGTTCTTCTCTTCTACTGCATTTACTGAATTCTTGATCCAGTCATTACCACAGTTTTCTCAGTAAATTTTACTAAAATCTTTCCATCATAAGGGAAGCTGTGCTGCCCTTCCAAGAGGGTATCAAAGTCACCACAAAGGCTTTTTTTGATCACATTTTCAACAAGTGGTAATACTATCAAGTGAAATACCATTTTCTGTTCAGAAATATCTCCCCAGCCACCCAAGATGTCAAAACATAAATGAAAAAATCTTCTTAAACTTTTTTCCCTTGTATCTTCCTATCAACCCTGTCTTCCCTAAAATACACAACATCTTAGTAATTTGGCAAGCACCACTAACAGATTGCCCAGGAAATCATAACATTATTTGGGAGGGGGTATACACATAGCATGCACAAGCCCTTTCAAATAGAGTAGTAGAAAACAAAGCTTCTGAATTCAATGGAAGTGCCACGGTCTGTTCTGCTCTGATCTGTGGAGAGATCTAACACAAGGCTGATACAAACATTTACAACCCTCTGCATTCTCTAAGAATTTCTAGTTGGAAAAAACAGCTTTGTGGTTACAGGATTGAATGGGAATTAAAAAGCAGGTTGCTCTTCACAGGTATTCCCCTATCCCTCTTGTGGACAATGAACAAATCATCTTCATTTTCTTTGCCTGTAAAGCAGGCTCTGAATATTTTCATGATTAGTCGTCCATAGTTATGTCATAAATGGCTTGCGTTCAGAGACTGCAGTAAGATTTAATCAGGTACATGCATTAGCACACAGGCAAAAAGCCTAATGTTCACCTTGAGAAAAAATGTGTTCTCTTATGCAAAGTGTCTGTTGTTTTACTCAAGGCATAAATAGATACCATTGCAGTACCTAATCTGTCATTTCAGCCTATATCCATAGCAATCACACCAAACAATAGAAAAGGGATTTCCACTATCTGCTTCTGACCTGACTTTAACTGACCGTAAATTGTATTTGCACTTTCTAAATAACTGTAACTATCTGCACTTGCTTTCAGCTGTTTTCCCCTGGATAAAGTTATTACACATTGTACAGCACTTGTATTTTTGAAAAAGAACCAACACAACTACATTAAAAAGAAAAATAGGGGCATAATGGGTCTAGTAAAGCAGGGGAATGACTAACTCTTACTTTTGATGAGACTTGCTCCCACTGTGTCCCAAGCAGTCCTTTGCATGTGAGCACAGCAAACTGAAGATGGGATGGTAGTGTGTGCCAGCACCTGAGTGTAACAACAAGAGTGAAGGTGAGATGGCATATGCTTTGGCGTATGTTAGCAGGCAAAACTTGTGCCCTGGCTCCATAAAGTGTTTGAATGCTGCCTGTTGCTTTTCCAGGAATTCATGTTTGGATGCTTATGGTATTGTTTGTAAAACAGAATGCTCTGCAGGGAGGCTTCGGCAGTGGTGAGAATCTGCACAGAGTCAAATGCAGGCCTTAAGAGATACAGAATGAGCACAGGAACACACAGAGGGTTTAGCACTTCATTATGCAGTCTGCTTAAAATGGAGTTCAGTGAGAAGCTCTGGATTCATCAGGTTTCACATTTAGATTAATTGTTTGGTGTGTAACTGGGATTCTCCTTCCCTCATTCACTCTGAGGTGTGTTTCCGTATGTGGAGTGCTGGCACAGTGCTGTGGCATGTTGCAAGCGAACAAGGTTACTGAATCAGGTAACAGCTCAGTCCCAGGAACATCTTTGTTCAATTCAGTGAAACCACATAAATCATTTGCCTGGGCCTTGTAATGAAAGTATAGACATAAACTATACCACATAAAGATTGAAGTCTTTTTAACTAGCAATGACTGCACGATAAGATATTTTTCTCAGTAAAGTTAGAAGTTTGTTACAAATTCTCAATTAACGGGGTTTCCCTATGTGGGTTTCTTTGGGTGTTTCATGGTTTGTTTGTTTGTTTGCTTGGGAAATTTTTTTGTGGTTCGTGGGGTTTTTTTTGTTTATAGTTGGATTTGCAGCTAAACAGATTCTTCTCATAGTGGTTTTGTCCTGTCTGACTGCAATGAGCATTGGAAGATAACAGGGCCATTCATGTGAATTTTAAAACAAAGTCATAATCTGAAACAGATAGCCCTATTTTGAAAAGCTGCCTAATCCAATCCAGAAAACTTTATGGAGAATCCATCAACATAAGTCAGAATATCTGCATAACTTCTGCAGAAATCAAGAAAGACATGTACATTTTCATTCAAGGAAAATCTTGCTGTATTTAATGACATTTTAAGACATTCATGTATCTGTTGCTAAGTTCTCTGGAGCTGTAGGAAGCTCTGTCCCCTGGGATTTGTCTTGGCCTGAAATTAATTTACATGGAAAAAAATATTTACAGAGGAACAGAAAAGATCTTGGATTTTGATTTTGATACATTTTCCAGAAAGTAAGCATTTAATAAATACGTTTTTGATACAACAGGCTGTGGAAGAAACTACATGTAGTGCTCAGCTACTTTTGGAAAACACTAGCAGGGAAGAGAAAAGAAGAAAGGCCATGATAGTAGCACTTTCCAGAAATACCTTGACTCTGGAGGACATGAGCAGCCAAAATTGCTTCAGGCAACTCTATCAGAGGGTGAAGTTTCAGTGCATGCTAACACCCTCAAGGCTGAACAGTCAACCAGCACAGCAACAGCTTTCCTAAACACCCCTGCTACGCACAGACCTGTAATATCTTCCATCTTTTACTTCCCCTTAAGCAACGCACAACACTTAAAAGTTTCCTTAAATGCCACTGTCAGAAAGGAGCCTTTTGCAAAGAAGCCTTACCCCTTTATTATTTTTCTTCAGCACACAGCTGCATAAATACCTCATGTGGTGGGTGAACAAGTGGCTCATGAGTCAAGTACAGAGGGTAATAGAGAATGGGGTGGTATCAGACTGGTGGCCTGTCACTAGTGGGGTTCCACAGGGCTCCATCCTGGGCCCTGTGCTCTTCAACATCCTCATAAATAATTTGGATGCAAGACTGGGAGGGATACTAAGCAAGGTTGCAGATGACACAAAACTCAGAGGAGCTGTTGACTCCCTCAAAGGCAAGGTGGCCCTTGAGGGTCTCTCCCCTGCAGAGAGACCTTGGCAAATTGGAGGACTGGGCAATCACCAACCATATGAAGTTCAACAAGGGAAGGTGCCAGGTTCTGCATCTAGGATGGGGAAATCCTGGATGTACAGACTGGGGAATGAGGTGCTGGAAAGCAGTGCCATGGAAAGGGATGTGGAGGTCCTGTTCGATGGCNACTCAGAGGAGCTGTTGACTCCCTCAAAGGCAAGGTGGCCCTTGAGGGTCTCTCCCCTGCAGAGAGACCTTGGCAAATTGGAGGACTGGGCAATCACCAACCATATGAAGTTCAACAAGGGAAGGTGCCAGGTTCTGCATCTAGGATGGGGAAATCCTGGATGTACAGACTGGGGAATGAGGTGCTGGAAAGCAGTGCCATGGAAAGGGATGTGGAGGTCCTGTTCGATGGCAAGCTGAGTCAGCAGTGCCCTGGCAGCCAGGAAGGCCAGCCGTGTCCTGGGGACATCAGGCAAGGGATTAGCAGCTGGTCGAGCGAGGGAATTGTCCCGCTCTGCTCGGCACTGGGGTGACCTCACCTTGAATATTGTGTGCAGTTTTGTGTGCCACAATATAAGAAAGACATTAGAGAGCATCCAAAGGAGGGCAATGAAGATGGTGAATGGCCTTGAGGGGAAGCCGTATGAGGAGTGGCTGAAGTCACTTAGTGTGTTCAGCCTGGAGGAGACTGAGGGGAGACTGAGGGGAGAGCTCATTGCAGTCTACAACTTCCTCATGAGGGGAAAAAGGAGGGGCAGTGTCTTATTTCTTCTCTGTGGTATCCAGAGACAGGAATTGAGGTAACGGTCTGAAGTTGTGTCAGGGGAGGTTTAGGCTGAATATAAAAAAAAGGTTTTTCACCCTCTTCAGAGGGTGGTTGGGAGTTCAGAAGCATTTGGATAACACATGCTGTGACTCTTGGGGATGGTCCTGTGCAGGGCTAGCAGCTGGACTTGATGGTGCTTATGGGTCCCTTCCAACTCAGCATATTCTGTGATTCTGTGATCTCACTGTCTCATTTGTCATGTAGGAACAGAAAAGACATTTAATTTTTTTCATATGCTTACTAGTTTTAATATAGCTGAATCAATTAAAGCAAATTTTGGGGAATGATGGATCTTTCTAATCCTTTTAAACAAGAGGAAATGCACAAATTATTATTAATTTCTATGACATTATACAGATGCTTTATATATTAATTATCTCATTCCTACTCCATGCAGAAATCCCATCTATTTGTAAGAATCATCTGGGAGTCAAACCAAGTGTAAGTAACAAATTTTGTTGCACAACCTTTAGCTGAAAGCAAAGAGCAAGATAGTCTCTGTAGAGTGGGACCACATAAACGTTTTGCTGCACATGTCCATTAGCAACCAGAGCAATATGCTCCTAGCTCAGTTTTGGGCCCCAGTTTTGATCTGTATCACATTAGGCTGTGATTTCTCTTGTTATTCAAGATGATACTCACACTTAATTATCTGTCGCTCTTTACAACAAGATGGAAGTTGCGGGACTGTCTGATTACTCCAATGACATTCCCATTTGATGATCTGCACTTTTATGAAATTGAACCTCATTAAATCAAAGGTCCTTTTCTGTGTTAGACTATTATATATACACTCCCTTCACTGCAGGCACTTTCATTTGATGTTACTTTCATTCTGTTTTAATGCACTGTAAGTATCAAAGCAGTCCTGCCATTTGACATTATTTTTGACAAAGTTCCGTTTTATCATTTGCAAATTCTTGGCATGTTAAAAACTCCGGCTGATTGAACATCCCAATGGAAAGGAGGCAAGTAAATGTGAAGAGAGTGAGAAGATGAGATATGAAAATCCTGACACTCATGTTTATTTCACAGATTAATTATTGCAAGTAATTTGATTTCCAAAGAGATATGAGGTCAATGGTATTTGCTGTGATTTATTGAGAATATAACTTCTATATTTCAAATAGATACCAGCCCTGTCTAACACACTACTCCAGTCTCAATTTTTTTTTTATTTCACATGCTAAATATTTTGACGCAAAGTTCTATACTTAGTTTTAAATGATCTTTTTGTAGAACCTATTGTTGCTTTTTTTATCTGGCAGTATTGCACAAACGCAGCTTAGGGGGACGTCCAAATAATTAGGCTGAGAAAAAGTCAATTTTTAAGTATCACTCAGTTCTAAATATTTTGAGAGGTACCTCAACAGTTCATTCAGCCCAACCTTCCTTGCATGGTCAGCAAGATTGCTGAGGGCTATGTCCTATTGAATTTCTCCAAGGATAGAGTCTCCACATTCTCTGAGCAAACTGTCCCACAAACAAGCCTCACATTAAAAAAACAAAAACAAAAACAAAAACAACAACAACAAAAAAACCCTCCCCCCTCAAAAAACCCACCCCAATCCAACCCACCTTTTCTCTATGTTTAAATGAAATTTCTTGCATTTTACCCTATGTCCATTTCCTCTTGTCTTACTCCTGTCCCTTTACCATCTTTGTGGTCATTTACTAGACTTGTTCCAGTCTTTTGATGTCTCTCTTGTACTGGGGAGCCCAGCATAGAGCCCTACACTCCAGATGAGTACAGGGAAGGTATCACTACCCTCCACCTGCCGACAGTGTAGCATGCACTTGGTGCCTTATGCAGTTCTCAATGCTTTTGGGCTTTTTTTGCCACAAACATATGTTGCAGGCTCATGGTAAACATGGTGTCCAACAGACCATGTTCTTTTCTTCCCCACTGATTTCCAGTGGAACAACTTCCAGCCTGTCCTGATGAGTAGGGTTAATCTTGCCCAAGTGCAAAACTTTGCACTTGCCTTTGTTGCACTTCATGAAGTTGCTGCTTCATTTCTTATCCAGGCACCTCCAAGTTGCAACAGACCCTTTTGGTCTGTGAGCCACTCTTCTCTCACTTGTTGAGGAAACATTCTGTCTCATCATCATCTCTGTCACTAAACACGATATTAATTCATATTTGCTCCCTAGTAATTGACCCCTATCTGAAACTTGTGTCCTAGTCACAACCATTTAAACCACTTTTCAATCCTCCTCACTGTCTATATATCTAGCCCACATTTCATCAGTTCATCAGTGAGAATGTTACAGGAAATGGAGTTGCAAACTTGCTAAAGATAAGATGAACAACATCCAATGCTTTCCCCTCATCCACCATGACAGTGACCTCATCATAGAAGTCTATGAAGTTGGTCACAGATGATTTCCCCTTTATAAATTCCTCCTAATGATTTCAAATTACCTTCTTGTCCTTCATGAGTTGGGAAATGTTTCTGAAAAGGATTCAGTCCATTGCTTTCTGTCAGATAATGGAGAGGCTGACTGGTCTGTGTCTCACTGGATCCTACTTCATGCCCTTCAGGAAACCAGGAGTGGCAATTCCTTTCTTCCAGTACTCAGGAAACCTCCCTTAGTTGCCACAGACTTCCAAGGCTGATCAACATTGTTCTTGCAATTACATGAGTCGGCTCTCTCAGCACTCGTGAGTGCATTCCATCATGTTACCAGTGCTTATGTATCTCCACTTTATTTAAATGTTCCTTAAGCAGATTTTTATTGCCCCGGAATTCCTGAAGACAGATCTTACCAGTAAAGACCAAGGTGAAGTGAGCGAAGACTACTTTTGCCTTTTCCATGTCCTCTGCAATGAGATCCCCTTGCTCCTTCAGCAACACTCCTGTATTTTCCCTCAACTTCTCCTGCTGCTAACGCAGTGTAGAAACTTACTTTCTCGCAATTCACACATGTTTCATCAGATTTAACTCCAGAAGGGCTTTGGTTTTCCTAACCCCATACCTGCATGCTTGTCCAGTGTTTATTCCTCCCAGTTGAATTTTTCTCTGCTTCCACCTCTTCCTTTATATTTGAGTTCAGTTAGAAGCTCCTTGATCATGCATGAAGTCCTCCTATCTGTCAGAATGGACCTTTCTTGGTCTTGTTGAAGGCTGGTGAACATAAGTACTTTTCCAGTTGTATTAAGAAAGCCTCATCTATTTTTTCTTACTAATCAATCAGTCTGTGGCAGACACTGACCACCGTGTCAACCATGTTGGTTTACCCACTGATGCTGATCCCTCAGCTCTCACAGCTCATTGTTCATCTGTAGACCTCGTGCTACCCACTGCAGAGGTTGTCCCCTCATGCTGTCCCAGCCTTCCTTCTTTAATAACCTGCATCATCTAGCACAGTACTCCAGTCATGTGAGATATCCCCATGAATCCAATGAGATTGTAATTTTGTAACTGCACACAGACCCTTAATTTCTCCAGTTTGTCCATTTCAGAGAGGCAATAAGTCATGCTGATTTCCCAGAAAGGTAATGGGAGCCTTACCTACAATTTTATCTGATAAGCACTTCCTTATTTATGTTGGTATCTTTGGGTGCAGCTACCTTTTGTCCTGTTTTGTTGATTGCAACATCCCTCCTATTTCCATCAAACTACACCTCAACCTCGTTCATCACTTCCTCACATCACTGTTGGTCTTCCTTCCCCATTCCTAAATCAAAGTTTTCTTACCAGGCCGGCCAACCAGCTGGCAAAAATGTTTTTTGTTCTGCTCGGTCAGAAGGGTGTCATCTCTCAAAAGCAATCCCCAATCTCCACAGGGAGTCCTTGGTTGTATAAAACAGCACCTTGTTGTCATCAAGGTTTGACAGCTGCACAACCAACTTTTAACCAACATGTATATTTGCACTAAAAATGAATGATGAATGCTAAAGACTAAAATTTTTGTCGAAACTCTTTGTTTTGTCATCTGTGAATGCAGGTCTCCAATGACAGCGTGGTACCAGCCATTATTTATCATGAGGCGTTGAGTCACATAGGAAGACTGCTCTTGTCCTTAGGTTCCCTGCATGTTGCACAGTGCAGCATTTCATACTGCTTGCATTCACTTTCTAATCTGTGTATTGGGGAAAAGAAGTGTCCCTTCTGACATGGGAAATCAACCTAGTGAAAGTACTGATGCAGGTAATTGCAACTGGGAAAATAGTTTAATTTCAGGCCAATTTGAAGAACACCAAGAATTCACCAGTTTTAAGTAGCTGTATATTTCAGAAGGGATACATATTCACTTATAGCATATTGCACTGACTAAACTATGACACCAGAAAAAAATAAAGAGCTGAACTGGCAGTGGAGAATCCATGAGTTCTAAATGCTTGCTGTCACCACTGTATGCATAGTAAGAAAACAAAATTGTAGTATGCTTTTGAGGTATGATTCTAACCATCTATTCAGATAAAATTATGAGTACAACAGATTTTATTCTATCCAGTCCTGTGAATACTTGATATTACATATAATAATTTGGATAACATTTGAAAAATAATGGGGAGAGTTTGAGAAAGGAAGTCATATAGTAAACAAGAAAGTCATATTTGTAAAGAAAAATTATGATTCCATTTAAAATGAATACTCCTTAAACCTGAAAAAATTACCTTTTTGCCTGTCATGGTCTAGAATAACTAAGTTTTGGAGATTCTACACAGCAGTGGGACCCCATAAATCAGTAATATTTATTTGCACCAGGCCAGCACCTCCAGTTGACCCTTTTCCTTTTCTCCCAAATTCAGCAAGCACTTTATCAGCCTCCAGAGGCAGTTTTAAAGAGCAAGTAAGGGGCCTTACAAAAGCATATCTAGGACAGTGAAGGATGTCTGCTGTCTCTCAGAAAAGTCCACCAGGATGGTGAAATCTCTTGTCTAAGGGAAAGTATGCAGGATTAAGTGTACCACCTTCCTCAAAGGATGGTGTCCCCCATATGACAGCTCTGGGTCCAGAGGCAGCCATTCCATTCAGCGTGTGCAGAAACAAGATGGATGAGATGCAATATACCTGGCACATCTCTACTGCATCCTGTATACCAGCCCTGGGGTCTCTCAGGCATGGAAAGTAGCTGCTAATACCTAAACCCAACACTGCCCTTGGCCTTGAATCCACATGCAGAAAGAGGTAGAGTAAGGTCAGATAGGGTTGTTTTCTGAATCCCTAGGGATCTACTCTACATGTTCACAATTTCTAAGGAAGGAGGGATGCAGCAGATTAAGCACATTGCCCCTGTGGCACTTCATCGCAGAGCAGGGAGGCTTTTCAGCCCTTAGCAGAAAAGGTGAAATAAGGAAATAAAAACCTTGGGATAGAATGAGAAGATGATGGCAATGAAAGCAGCTGCCAGAATTGAGCCCAAAGGCAGAAGGTCTGCTAGTGACAGACGGTAGTGACCAAAACACTGCTGGAAGGAGAGCCCATATGCAATATTTATTTATTTGAGGTTTATCAGTTCCTATGTGTGCTCCTAACAAACTGCTTGTAACCAAGGTTCCTTTGGCTAAGGTTTAAATGAGGCTTGCCCATCTGCACAAGTTCAGTAGTATATGATGTGTCTGGTAAAATTAAACCTTCTGCAGTTTAATACCTCAAAAAATATCTTGTGTCCAGTTAGCATTTATGTTCACAACGAATGGAGGCAAAATCATTAGTACCATCTTAGCATCATCTTTAACAGTGGAATGGAAATGTCCTAAGCTCCAATTCTCTGGTAAGTGGTCAGTTGATTGATAAATTGGATAATGTGCTGCTTCTTTTCCTTGGGCTGAGTAAATCACACCTCTGGCATGGTAGAAAATTATGTTTTTCTTTGTCAACTTATAATACATAAAATGTAGTTTGTAATTTAACTCCATTGATAGGGCTGATAGGTCCCTGATGAGGCTGGAGATATCACACAGACTCTATCAAATCCTTCCTTCCAATTAACACCCTGCAGTGGTAGAGTGTCACATAAAGACCTTCTATAATTGATAGGTAAAATGATTTCAATATGGTTACATACATCTCTTCTATTATTTTAACTCAGTTTAAAAAAAATTAACTCAAAAAATTAATTTTTTTGTGCAATATTCATCCTCCACCCGACACCAAACATTTAAAGTGTCATCATGCCATACCTAACATGCATAGCATTTTCTGGTTTAGTTCTTTCACAACTTCTGGCTTTTCTGATCTATCTGATATTTTGCCTTTATTTATCTTTTCTCTTTGAATGTGCTTTGGAGGTACTCTTAATTACAGGTCCCACTCCAGAAATGTTGTGCCTAAATGGTGAACTTGGCAACCATTTAAAGCAAGCAGAACTCAACCAGAGTTCTCTTTAGGAATTCAGAACAACTTTGCAATTTAAATGACAGGTATATTTCATATTGCCAGAATGTAATTTCACTATCTGGAATTTGGCCAAGATATCAGGGTCATGCTCTTATTCTTATGAACAGAGTCTCGGGATTTTTAATCATCTCAAGCAGTTGGGAGCTTGAGATGATTAAAAATTTTATTTCTGAATTTAAACACTTCTCTCAGGACTCTGGGACAATACTGAAGCACCTGTTCAGTAAAGGTTCAGGTGAAAAAACATGTTGCCTGACTCTGACACTACCTTCATTTACTGAATTTTCGTGCCTGATGCCATTTCCCATCCAGTAAATTACCAGGTATGACCATGCCCTCTGTATATGAGATGTGATGGCAGCAGCTCAGCATACCTGTGAGTAGAGGAAGCACACACTGATGTGATGATTACACTGCCTTCCACACATAAACCTTCTTTCAGACTGAGAAAATCTTATTAGCAAAGGTCTCAGAAAAACCCTCTTCCAGTCGGGCAATTCAGTACTAGCATAAACAAAGTAGCAGTGCACTCAGGCACAGCGGAACCAAGAAAGAACATGCGGTTTAATGCTGACAAATAGCACAGCATATTTTAGGGCAAAGAACAAAAAGAAGAAATATTTGTCAAATGGAGAGTATCTTCAGCATACTGAACAAGATCCCTTTTTGCAGTAACATGAGGAAAGGCCCTCTAGTCATCAGCACAATGTGCAGCTGTACGAAAGGGAACAGAAGGATGGGTTGTACTGCTGGAGGAATACATTATCAATCAAAGCAAGGGCAAATCCAGGACACCTTCTGGGGAAAGGCAAGTACAGACGAAATGCTCCTCCCTGAAGCTTCCCACCTCCTTCACTCATGAAATCCTTCATTAGAAGCTTTATTTTTGCTTGATCCATTCTCTCTATCAAGGTTAGAGATCAGCCCATAGCTAACACCTAGCACCATGATAAATCTGGATTTTGAGGTGTCCATTGTTCAGCCTGCATGGTACTGCAGAATGGACAGAAGAAACAAAATAAACAGATTTAAAAATCTATTAATTTAAGCAGGTTTGAAAATCATCCTTCTTTCATGCCCCACAGAAAAGCTTCAAGGAAGGGGACTGGGGAAGTGGACAGAAAAGTGGTTGCTGGTACTTCATAACTCAGATAGATAACTACATCAGTGATTGAAGAGGCAATCTGTCTTCATCTGCAGTGCAGGACAGGAAGCTCTTTGATTGTAACATGAATGCATAGTAAGTGAGAATGGTAGGACAGATTTTTATCAGTAGTCAGGAGGTAGCAACTTCATCGAGTGAAAAAAGGCAAAAGGGAATAAATCAAACTGGCTTAGTAAAAATATTTTGCCCGATGTATCAAAGAAGCCCCTGCTTGTGTTAGATTTCTTAACACAAGCACTTACACATTTAAGTCTCCGGTATCCCCTTGGCCTCCCAAGGGTGAGAAGGGCAAGGATATGGATTAGTGAATCACAGGATCNCCATCCCCAAGAGTCACACCATGGTCCTGAGAGTATTATACAAATAGCTCTTGAAGTCTGTCAGGCTTGTTGCTATGACCACTTCCTTGGGGAGCTTGTTCAGTGCCCAACCACCCTCTGGAAGAAGAATCATTTTTAATATTCAACCTAAACCTCCCCTGACACAACTTCAGACCATTCTTCAATTCCTGTCTCTGGATAGCACAAGGAGATCAGTGCCTGCCCCTCCTCTTCCCCGCACAAGGAAGTTGTAGACTGCAATGAGCTCTCCCCTCAGTCTTCTCCAGGCTGAACACACTAAGTGACCTCAGCC
>VYXB01000769.1:39894-68554 GCA_013397135.1 Pachyramphus minor | reverse complement strand
GCATTGTCCTTCAGGTGTTTTTCCATACTTCCCAAAACAATCTTCTCCATAACTTTATCAGACACTGAAGTGAGACTTACAGGCCTGTAGTTTTCCAGGGTCCTCCTTCTTGCCTTTTTCTCAAATTGGGATGTTTGCCATCTCCCAGTAAGCTGGGACCTTTCTGGATTCCCAAGACCTCTCAAAAACTGTCAAGAGAGGTTTTGCAATGACATCAGCCAGCTCTTTGAGGAATCTGGGAAGAAACCCAATGGGCCCCACAGTAGGGATCCAGTTGGAACAGCAGACCCCACACAATTTCAGGATCGACTGGGAGTTGATCATTCTCATGGTCATGGTCTCCAGCTCAAGGCACTGGAAGCCCCTTGGTCCATTATCCATATTGAAGACAGAGGCAAAGAATGTGTTACCACCTCTGCCTTGTCTCTGTCCCTGTTTGTGAGGTGACCATCCTCATCCTGGAATGGGCCAATGATATTTTTATACTGCCTATTGCCATTAATGTATTTGAAAAAACTCTTTTCCTTGTCTCCCAGATTTCTGACCAGCTTCAACTCCAGCTGAGCTTTGGCCTCATGAATTTTCTCCTCACAGCAGCAAGCAGCATCTCTGAATTCTTCCCATGTCACTTGACCTTCCTTGTTTCCAAGAGAAGATTCCTGTTCAGTCAAGCTGGCCTTCTGCCTCATCTACTTGACTTCTGACATTTGGCAATTGCTTGTTCCTGTGCACTTAGGAGGTGATGTTTAAAAAGTGACCAGCACCTGCAAAAACATTTTCCCAGGGGACCTTATTTTCTAATTCCCTGATCATCCTGCAGTCTGCTTTCCTCCTGTCCAGAGGTGAGGTTTTGCTGGCACTTTTCTTCCTGTCAGCAGAGATTTTAAACCCAGTTGCCTTGTGGTCGCTGTGGCCAAGACAGCTGCCGATTTCCACTTAGCTTACCAAATCCACTCTGTTGTCAAGCAGCTGATCAGGGACAGCATCTTTCCAACTCGGGTCCCTTAGGACCTGTTCCATAAAGTTGTCATTCAGGTTTTTTAGGAATCTGGCCTAGGTTGTACCAGCTATGTGATCCCAGTTAATTTCTGGCAAGTTGAAGTCTCCCATAAGGACAAGGGCAGTTGACTTGGAAGTGTCATTGAAAATGCTAATAAACAGATCCTTGTATGACCCTCAAGGGACACCTCTTATTACTCGTTTCTATTTGGACATTGAGCAACTAACTAACTCTTTGGGTGCGGCCATTCAACTAATTCCTTGTCCACCTAATAATCAAGTTCATCTATCCACAACTGAGAGGAAAGAATATTTTGTAGAACCACATCAAACAGCTCGAAGAACTTCAAGCAGATGACATCAGTTGCTTTTCTCTTGTCTGCTAATTTGGTCAGTCCACCCTTTGTGAAGGAACAATTTTTCCTTGGTGAAACCACATTTGCTCTCTTTAATCACTGCCCTATTGCCATATGCTTCAACATACCTTCCAGGCAGATTTATCCCACTATCTTAGCAATTACTAAAGTGGGGCTGGTAAGTGACTCCCAAAGTCCTTCAATTTATTTTTTTTAAAAATTAGTGTGAAATTATCTTTTCTTTAATCTCTGGGAAATTCATCAGACTGTCATAACTTGTAGTATGATGGAGAGTGGCTTATCAGCTATGACTATTTTGGCCAACAAAATAAACCATCCAAACTACTTATGAGAAGCCAAGCAGTTCTAAAATTGACTTTGTATAAGCAATTAAAGAGCTCCAAATAGTGGTACTGACAATTTTTGTATTTTCTGTTGCTACCAACATCTTGGAACTCATAGTGAAGATGGAAAGACTGGCTTACCTAAATTGCTTTAGATGAACAACCAGGTCAAGCCAAGGAAGATGGATGAAGGGTTGCAGTCCTAATCTGGGCTCTGGAGTGCTTGCAGAAGTGGTTGTGCTCATGTTCAGGCAGGCCTCATGTGCCTGCAGTGGTCTGAGGATTTGTTTCTGCCTCCCATGCTGCAGTAGACAGAGCCACCATAGTGGCTTTCTTGGGCTGTATTTGGTCCTTCAGCGGGACCTCCTTGACAGCCAGAGAAGGTCTATTCTCACAGACGATGTGGGAAACCTCATTTAGGAGATTATTCTCTAACTACTTCTTCAACAATTTTTAAGCAGGTTTACCAACTGGTATGACCTTGTACAACATCTGGAACTGCAATGTAATTGGCAATACATGGAGCTACTTGCCTTCACATTATAAACAGTTTTAGCAGTTTTTTGCTTCATTGCTTACAGAAATGTAAGGAATATCTTCCATTTCCTAATTTTGACCAGTTCTCTAAAAAGTTCTTTAAATAGTTGTATGCGAGGCCATACTACTGTTTAGCACTTCAGTATAAGTGGTCTATTACTGTAATAACATTATCCTTTCATGTTATGACACCAATTCCACAGGAGATACTCATTTTCTTTCTTTCTTGATTAATACCATGGGAATTCTCTGTACCATGCATTTTCGATGTATCCTGACAGTTCTTGATATAGAGGCTTCTCTGTTAGGAGCAAAAACCACTCCCAAGCACAAAAAGACATATACATGTGTACAAAAACAGAAGGAAGAGAAAATATAGGAGTGGTTGCATTGCTTTTTCTTTTTGTCATTTATACAAGTGATTTTTTTGTGCTCTCAGATCCAATAATGGACTTAAAGCTGCTGTCCATTTCTCCATTATCCCTTCATGAATTAAAGGAAAGAAAAAAACAAATGCAAAACCTCCACAGTCCATTGGCAGCCTTTTCTACTTAGCAGCTTTTTTTTTGAAGAGGAATAGTTTGCCCAGGGATGTCCTAATGTCTCCTCTATTTGAACATATTCTCGAACTCTCTTCTGTCTGTAGTATCAAGCATGAGTGGTCTGTCTTTATTCTCAGTGCTTCTCACAGATTAATACCACCCTGTTGATATGAGACGTGCAAATCAGTAGAGTATGTTTCATCCAGGCTGGTCCATGATAAATCCTTACCTCACAGTTGCTACACCTTGAAAGAAACATTTTCTTTCTTTTTTTCTCATGCTGCTCATTAAATGAGGCCAAAGTTTTCACATAAACTTCTGTAATGCGGCTTTCTTATCATATTTCATTTATGCTGAGTAACATGTATCTGAAATTTTTTTCTATTCACCAGCAAAAACACAAACTCACAAAACACTGTGCTGCAGATGTATTATGACTGTTGCCATTCATCCTTATGGTGCCATTGCTTCCTTGTATTCTTTCATCTGTCTATATCCATTTGGAGTATTGTAAGTCCTTTGAGGCAAGAACCGACATTTTTGTTCTTGTTTTTACAGTATCTGTAACAATAAGTCTTCAGTCTGTAACAGTAGAGTAATACCAATAACCAAATAATAATGACAATTTAAGAGATGTGAAAATTACTTTTATAAGTTAGCATACATTTGCTACAGGTAAGAGATGAGTAAACTGTCAAAAGGAGAAAAAATGTCAGGAAAATAATATTTCTTTTTTCTTTTTTCTTTTTTTTTTTTTAATGATAAACACTGTATGTTTGGCTACTCTTCCTTTTGTGAGATGTTCCCTGCAGCCTCAGGTGGGTAAAGGTAGTGTGAAAAGATGGATTCAAATACATGGAGACAGGTGATCTTTTGCATAGGAAAGTGTTGTTTTAACACACTTTTCAGAAGAGAACTGAAGCAGAGTGAAAACACTGGTTTTATATTTTGTCCTAATCACCTCCTTCAGGATATCAGAGATATACAAATAATTGCTGAGTTTGGAAGTAGGAAAGAGCAACTTCTGCTACTGCGATTATAAGGAGCTTTAAGAATTCATTTCTTTTCACAGTTTTCTAAACATCAATTAATTAGCTATATATGGTAATTTCACTTTCTTAGTTATTGCCAATATTTGGAAGCTTCCTTTATAGATTTGTGATTAGCTTTAATTGTAAACTAATTACACTGTTCATAGTAATAGATGATATTGTGGGTTGACAGAAAATCTATAAATGATGCCCAGGAGACAGCAACAGATTGAATACATTCCAGTCTTGTCATCTCCATTTACTAACCGAGAAAGCCTCAGGACACCTAGTGCTCGATCTTGGGAGCTATTTTTGCTTCCATTAAGAAATGGAGAAAGAATTTCAGCTGCCAGCCAATGACATTAGTGAACTTTCTGCTTCCTTCAGGTTTAAACAAGGTGATAAGAGAGGAAAAATGGAACGCAATGAGAGGCAGCAGTAGCTCAAATGAATTGCTGCTTTATGTGGTAGGGAATGGATTTAGTGTGTCTGTCTGAAAAAAACGTCATCATTCTCCCTTCCTATCTCTTAAGAAAACAAAGATGAAGATTTGTAAGAATTGGGCATATCATGTCTAGCAATGGTGGAATTCAATCATACTTTGTGCATTATTTTCTACCTTTTTCTTTTTTTTGGTAAATATTTCCATCTACTGCTGCTCACCTTTCATTTCCACAGAAGGTTTTCTTATCACTAAAACTTATGTTCTTATGTTTCATGTTTCAATTATATTAACTGTAAATACTGCAATATTTTCCTGCTCTCATTCCATCAATACAAAATCATTGCTCTGCAGCAGTGTACAGTTTGAGATCTTTTTGGGCTGTTGGCAAAACACTGGTGCGATCCCAGCTCTCCTCAGGCTGAAACTGGGTAGCTGGTGATCAAAGCACAGAGTAAGCAAGGACAGTAAGAAAACCATCTTTGGTAGGGGATGACCCAAAAGATGTCCTGTAGGTTCCTAAGAAGCTCACAGGAAGCCTTGTAGTGTCTAAATAATAGAAACAGACCAGCTGTAGTAACAGCTTTCATGGACTAACATGCATTCACACTTGGACGCTGCTAAAGAATATAAGGAAGTTAAAGAACTGGAAGTTGTGTTCAGAGTTCTGGGAAGAAAAAGGGACAGCCAGAATGAAACAAACAAACAGACGCATGCAGACTCATTTTTCATAGCCAGCTCTATAAATCACGATTCCCACAGGATATACTCCGCCAATGTGCGGTGACAACATTGGATGCAATGCACACTAAAGGCAAGTCAAAATAAAAATGGCAGATCAAAAGCACTTAGAGCGTTTCTGATGTAGTTGACCCTCCTGGTCCAGAGATGTAATAGGATTCCATCTCTGCATCTTGCTTATCCTTCTTAGATCATGGTTGTGTCTTGGAAAACAGGTTAAAAGCAAAGGGTACACATATTGTGGAGGTTATGTTTTCAGCCTGGCACTTCATCTGTGAGATCTGAAAAAATACCGCATGCCAAATCAAGACTTTTACAGCTGGTTCATTGCTATGGGATAAAGAACAAATGCCTTGATTTTAATTGATAGGGAAAAATGTGGCAAGTCTTGTCTTGAGTGATATATTGACAGTTCTGCTAACATTTGAGTCAGCACAGATATATCTGATTAACAATATTCTTTCTTCTGTGCTTTGATCACCAACAAAACAGTTTCCTCTCTGAGGTATATTATTTTGGCCTCTTTAAAAAAGCAAGCAGATGTTGCTTATTAGTCACATTTAATGTAGATGAGTACTAGCTCTTTTTTCTTTTCTCCTGGTGTCAAGATGAACAGATATATGAGTTTTAAGGAAAAGACAAAAAAGTTTTAGTGCCAAAAGACTAGTTCAAGCATAGGGAAAGTGCTCAGATGAGTCCAGGAAAAAGAATGGACTCTGAACACTTTCAGTTGAAGTGCTTCAATTCTTTGAGTCACATTTGTCTAATAGGCACATTTGGTAAGGCTGTAAAACTACACATTCCCGGAAGATTCTTGAACAGCTCAGTCCAGCTGCTATACTTGCCTCACCTCATTTCAGTATTTCATCAGGTGAGATTATGAGGAGGCAAATTCCAAGACAGGGGCACCAGGAGATGTTGATATTCATTCACATGGGACCTAGGACAATCTCAAACAGAAGACTTATCCTGTACATTCTGGCAGGTTTCTCTGTTCTAACTATGTCCCATCAGTAGGTCTTTTGGATTCCCTATGCACAGGTAAGTAGGCTATTCATCATCATCATCATCATGGCTTGGCTTCATGAACGAAGATTTCGAAGGGCTCTACCCACAATTGCTGCAGGCACTGATGGCTGAAAAGGCCAATGCACGACAGACAAGTCCGGTTGCAAAAGGCACAACAGAAAGACTCCCCAGGTGGTACCGACAAGATGTGATTCTTTCTGCGTTGTCTTTTCTCTTCGAGAGTGACCCTGTGTGTGTTCTCAAAGGAGGCAGTAGCGTTATAGATGATGTGTCTCCAGGTCTCCTGACTGGAGGCCAGAGCAGACCAATGGTGATGATCAGTATGGCTGAGGTTGAGATATTGTTTCAGGGAGTCCTTGTATCTCCTTTTCAGGGCTCCCTTCTTGTGGCAGCCAGTGGCAAGTTCACCACAGAGCACGATCTTAGGGAGGTGGTGGTCCTTCATCCTGGAGACGTGCCCTGCCCAACGCAGCTGTGTTCTCAGCAGCATGGCCTCAGTACTTGTGACTGCAGCCTGTTCAAGAACAGATGTATTGGTCACATAATCCATCCAGTGGATGTTTAGGATTGTACGGAGGCAGCGTTGATGGAAGCATTCTAAGATTTGCAGGTGGTGGCAGTAAATGACCCATGACTCAGACCCATATAAAAGAGTAGACAGTACAATGGCTCTGTAAATGCTGATCTTTGTACTTTTCATCAGGTGTTTATTTTTTTAGTTTCACCAAACTCTTTTATGGAGTCTACGGAAAGCTCAGTATGCCTTTGGTAACCTGTAACCTGTTGTCAATTTCTTTGTCATCTGAGGAGATGATGCTTCCCAAGTAATTAAATTGCTGGACTATTTTGAGTTCTGATTCACTAATGGAGATATGGGGATGATGGAAGACTTCCTGAGGTGCAGGTTGATAGAAAACTTTTGTCTTCTTCAAGCTGACTTCCAGCTCAAAAAGCTCAGCAGCCTCTGCAAAGCAGGATGTTAAACGCTGCAGAGCTACTTCTGTGTGAGCAACGAGGGCAGCGTAGTCAGTGTAGAGCAGCTCATGGATGAGATGGTTTAGGGTCTTGGTGTGGGCCTGCAGTCACCTCAGGTTAAATAGGCTTCCATCAGTACGATATCAGATGTAGATCCCGTTTTCTTCATCAAGATCTGCTGTGGCCCTTTGGAGCATCATGCTGAAGAAGAGTGTGAATAAAGTTGGTGCAAGAACACAGCCTTGTTTCACTCCATTAGTTATTTGAAAGGGCTCAGAGAGAGCATCTCCATATCTGACTTGGCTGTGCTGGTCCTCATGGAGCAGGATGATCATTTCAAGGAACTTGGGTGGACATCCTAAACATTCCAGAATCTGCCATAGACCTTTTCTGCTCACGGTATCAAAAGCTTTGGTGAGAAAGTAGGCTATTAACACTGTCATATTTGTCTGAAATTAAAAACCCTATTGATCACTCAGGAAAATAATTGAACGTAATCAGACGAGTAGACAGACATGTAAAAGGAAACAGAGGAAAAAAGACAGGCTTTCCTCTGAGAAAAGAATTCTGTGTATATTTACTTCAGTGGAAAAGAGTAATATGACTGGTTAGGCAGAAGGAATGGATAAATTTACAAACAGTGAACAGGGCAGTCCTGGAATTACATCTGTCTTCGCAATGGCCTTCTAATGTCTAAAGTGGATCAGTTATAGATACAGATATCACAGATTTTATCATAGAGGAATTTGAGCTAGAGTACCTGCAATATCTCAGTGACATAAAATCTAAAACTTATTCTGCAAGTGGGATCAAAGTAGCAAAGTTTCTATTCTCCCACTCAGACACACATGTATGCATAGATTCATAGAATAACTTAGATTAGAAAAGACCTGTAAGATCATTAAGTCCAATTATTATAGTAACACTACCAATTCCACCACAAAAGTAGGTCTCTAAGCACCATATCTATCAGTCTCTTAAATACCCCCAGGGAAGGTGACTCAACCACTTCTCTGACCATCCTTTCGGTGAAGAAATTTTTCCTAATATCCAGTCTAAACCTCCCCTGATGCAACTTGAAGCCATTTCCTCTTTTCCTATTGCTTGTCACATGGGAAAAGAGACCAACTTCCACTTCATTACAACCTCCTTTCAGGTAGTTGTAGAGAGTGATAAGGTCCCTCCTCGACCTCTGTTTCTTTGGACTAAACAGTCTCATCTTCCCTCAGCCTCAGGACTTGTGTGCCAGAACTTTTGTCAGATCTGTTGCCTTTCTCTGGACTCACTCTAGCACTTCATTGTTTTTCTTTAGTGAAAATCCCAAAACTGGACATGGGATTCAAGTTGTAGCCTCATCAGTGCTGAATACAGGGCGATGATCACTGCCCTAGTACTGCTGGTGACACTGTTGCTCATACAAGCCACCTTATTGGCCACCTGGGCACACTGCTGTTCATGTTCAGCTTCTGTCAATCAGCAGCTCCAGGTCCTTTTCTGCCAGGCAGCTTTCCAGCTACTTTGCCCCCAGCCCGTAGTGCTGCCTGGGGTTGTTGACACTCAAGTGAATGACCTGGCATTTTCTTTTGTTGAAGGTCACACTATTGGCCTTGGCCCATTAATCCAGCCTGTCCAGACCCAACTGCAGTGCCAGATCCCCCCTCCCAGAAGATCAACACTCCCACTCAGCTTGGTATCTGTGAATTGACTGAGCTTGCTCTCGATCCCCTTGTCCAGATCACTGAGAATTATATCAAACAGAACTGGCCCAGTACTGAACCATAGGGAACAACACTGATGACTGGCTGCCAACTGGATGTAACTCCATTCACTACCGCTCTCTGGGCCCAGTCATGCAGCCAGTTTTTTACTCAGGGAACAGTCACTTGTCCAAGCCATGAGCAGTCAGAAGTATGGTGGTGGGAAACAGTGTCAAAGGCTTTACTAAGGTATAAGCAGACAACATCCACAGGCTTTCTCTAATCCACTAAGCAGGTGACCTTTCACAGAAGGAGATTAANCTCGATCCCCTTGTCCAGATCACTGAGAATTATATCAAACAGAACTGGCCCAGTACTGAACCATAGGGAACAACACTGATGACTGGCTGCCAACTGGATGTAACTCCATTCACTACCGCTCTCTGGGCCCAGTCATGCAGCCAGTTTTTTACTCAGGGAACAGTCACTTGTCCAAGCCATGAGCAGTCAGAAGTATGGTGGTGGGAAACAGTGTCAAAGGCTTTACTAAGGTATAAGCAGACAACATCCACAGGCTTTCTCTAATCCACTAAGCAGGTGACCTTTCACAGAAGGAGATTAAGTTGCTCAAGCAGGACCTGCCTTTCACAAAACCCTGCTGGCTGGGCCTGACCCCCGGGTTGTCCTATACGTGTCATGTGATGGTACTCAGGATTATCTCCTCCATGACCTTCCCCAGCACCTTAGGTGGATTCCCTCCAGCCCAATAGACTTGTGTGTGTCTAAGTGCAGTGGCAGACTGACCATTTTCCCTTGGATCATGGGAACTTCTTTCTGCTCCTTGTCCATGTCTTCCAGCTCAGGGGACTGGTTTCTCAGAGAACAACTAGTCTTGCTGTTAAAGACTGAGGCAAAGAAGGCATTAAGTACCTCAACCTTTTCATCTTTTGTCACTATACCTCCCTGAACATCCAATAATGGATGAAGATTCTCTTTTTGTTTCTAATATATTTAAAGAAACATTTCTTACTGTCTTTTATGGCAGTAGCTCGATCAAGTTCTACTCAGGTTTTGGTCATCCTAATTTTCTCCCTGCATAGCCTCATGACTTTCCTGTGGTCCTCCTGAGTAGCCTGCCACTTTTTCCAAAGGTCATAAACTCTCAGAGTCATAGAATATCCTGAGGTGGAAGGGATCTACAAAGATCACTGAGTCCAGGTCCTGTCCCTACATAGGACAAACCCAAGATTCTCACCATATAATTGACTGTTGTCCAAATGCCTCTTGAACTCTGTCAGGCTTGGTGATCACTTCCCTGTGGCAGCCTGTTCCAGTGCCCAGCCACACTCTGAGGGAAGAACTTTTTCTGATATTTAACCTAAACCTGTCCTGACACAACTTCAGGTCATTCCCTCAGGTCCTGTCACTGGTCACCACAGAGAAGAGATCAGTGCCTGCCTGTCTTCTTTCCCTCACAAGGAAGCTGTGGACTGCAATGAGGTCTCCCCTCAGTCTCCTTCATGGCTCAAGAAGCCATGTGCCATTCAGCCTCTCCTCCTATTGAGTGTATCCTCCCTCAAAGCCCTTTACTATCTTTGTTGCTCTCCTTTGGGCACTTTCTAATAACTTTGTATCTTTCTTAGACTGTGGTGACCAAAACTGCACACAGGTCTCAAGGTGAGGCCCCCGCAGTGCAGAGCCATTGACCAAAACCCTCAGGTCCCTTACTGCAGCTTTTATTCCTCAGTTCCAGCCAAAGTTCTCTGCTCAGCCAAACTGAGTAAATAACTATTGGGTTATTTTCCCAATAGTTCATCTTTCAAACATGTCCATGGGGACAGCCTTCTCCTGAGCCTTTAGGATTTCCTTCTTAAAGAATATCCAACTTTCCTGAACTATTTTGCCCTTCATAGCTGCCTCCCAAGGGAATCTGTCAACTGTCTGTTAAACAGGTCTGAGTCTGCCCTTTGGAAGAAGGTAGTAGTTTTGCTGAATCTACTCCTTAACTTTTCTGAGGATAAAAAACCCTGTCATTTCATGGTTGCTGTGCCCAAGATGACCTCCAACTGTCGTGTCACCCCTATGTCCATCTCTGTTCACAAACAACGTGTCCATCAGGTCACCTTCCCCAGATGGATCCCTTACTGACTATGTGAGGATACCTTCCACACAATCCAGAAACCTCCTGGACTGTTTCCTCTCTGCTGTGTTACATTTCCAGCAAACATCTGCCAAGCTGAAGTCACCCATGATAACAAGGTCCAATGATCATGAGACTCCTCCCAGCTGCTCACAGAATATTTGGTCTCTCTCTCCATTCTAGCAAGTATAGTCCAAGAACTTTTGGGACCCCTTTCCCATGACAATTGTCTTCACTGTGCCTTCTTTTCCCTGCACATAACAAATAATGTTAGAGCTGGACAGATGTCATCAAAGTACCACTTCTCAAACCAGTTCTTTTGTGTAGGCTTGTCCTAGGGTCGGATATGTACAGCCTGTTAAAAACTGTCATCATGCCCATCTATAAATACCTCACATTTCTGGCTTCTCATCCTCTGAGATTATTTCACCATCTCAGTAGTCATGCAAATTATTCAGCATTTAGAGGGGTGATGAACTGGCAGTTGGCACTTACCCACAGAGCATTGGCTCAGAGTCAGTTTGCCATAGCTGAAAGAGACAAGATGGGATCTGATTCAAACTACAGACACTCAGTCAAGATTGAGTGCTGCACCTGTGACACAAGATAATGTGTGAGGGTAAACCTGGAGAGTAATTAAAACATAAATCCATCTAAAAAGTGTCTCTAGAGCTAGATAGACTGCCAGTTTGAAATAACAAAGTATTGGAGAGATCAAGCACCAGTTGGCGCAGTGCATGTATGCAATGCAAGCACTGTTTCAACATTCTCAATTCTTGTTCTTTAAAGTTTTAAAAATATCTATGCTGCTTTTACCAAAATGTTTAGTATACCCCCACTGATCTTCCAAACAGCATTGTTCGCTGTCGCGGGTCGGGGTGGACAAGATGACAAAATTTCTTCTTAAGAAGGGACCTTTTACTGAAAACCTGCTGTGACTTTTATACACTTTCCAGGGCATACATGTCAAGCCCTAATTGGTTTCTTGTTAACATAAATAATTTACAATTGGACATACAAACCACGCATGTCTGTCAACAGTGACTCAGCACTCTAGGCAGGAAACTCATTCTGTGTTACATCCTTTCTGTTCGTGCTTGCCACCCTGCCATGCGCAATGGTTCCATCTTCACCTTTCCCAGTTCTCATAGAGACCCCAGACGAGCTGGGGCCCCCCACAGTTCTCCATGATTTTTTCTTTCTCTCTGGACTGAGAAACTACCACTTTAGAAATCCACTCTTCCCTGTGACTATGAAAGACACAGAAAAATTTTTGCTTACCTGATAACTTCCTTTCTTTGACAGTTTGCTCTTGCAATCTGATCTGCTTAGGAAGTTTAATTGAAATGTTTAAACATAGATCTTACTGACAACTACTTGAAGATGATTTTTACAAATGGATCATAATGCACTTGTCAACATAGAACCACCAGGAAAGAAGTAAAACTTTCTTTTTGAAGATTTGCTCTGGTATCTCTTCATGCCAAGAATAAGATTAAGCCTCAGACACACAGGATAACTTTGTTTTCTGATATATTACATAGGGAAATAGATGGCCACAAATTGCTGAAATCAAAAATAATCCCAGCATACAGAGTCATAATTTTCATCTCTAATCGCAAATGTATTCAATTTTGCTTCTTTTATTAAAATATTTCTAAACTGAAAGAAACCTGAGAAGATTCCAGGGTCTGATCAATAGCAGTCCACTTCCTTATAATGGGATAGTGCATGTGTTTACATTAGAATTAGCACTAATATATGAGCTGTAAATCAGTGGAACAAAAATTCCTACATTAATGAAATGTACAAATGGCATAATCAAGGGGGGGAAAAGACAAAAGTTATATTGAAGAGAAATACCATAAGCAGCTGGCTAAGAAAAACCCACTTTTGGCCACAGTGAAAGTTAGTCAAAGGAAATGCCTATGTTGAGATGGGCAAATCTGAATATAACAAAAAAGCCAATCAGAACTGTATTTTTATGTTTCCTCTGCCTAAAATCATATCTCGATTAGAGGATATGATCCTAACAAAGTACTCTCACAGTGGGCAAATCATATGCTTAAAACCAAATGGGAGATCAAAGGCAACATTTATTGACAGTGCCCTAGTAACAATACCTACTTTCCATTTTTGAAGCAGAAATTATGTCACACTGCCTGACAGCCCTCTTTGTCTTTTTCATCTGGGAATTTGTCTAAATGCTTTTTGCACCTATGGAGTCCTTAAGCAACCTAAATACCTGTGACAGTGAAGTCTACAGTCTAACTGACTCTTGCCAAGAAGGATGAACCTTTTTTGTGTTTCCAGTCTGCCTCCTGAAATGTTTGCTTGTGACCTATTTCCTGGACAATAAAGGAAGTACAATTGGGTGGTAAGTCAGGAAGGAAATCTTGGCACAGAATCAAGTGCCAAGGCACAGATTAAAGTGAACTCTGAAAAGTGTGAGATTTCATTTGAAAGAGACATTGAAAAGGAAGTTTCAGAAACATTTAGTGGCTGAAGTATGACTTTTTGCTTAAAATATTCCTCAGATCAAATTCCTTTTGGCAGAGGATATGACTAAGCTACAATGGCAAACTAAACTGTCAAACTGTGATGAATCCTGAATGCCCTATAAATGATACAGACAAATCCTAAACACAACTTATTTGTTTAAATGGAATTATGCATATAAATTACATAAAACACAGGGAAAAATTCTGTAGAATGATAGTCACCATATGCCAAAGAATACCTTAGATTCCTATAACTTTCGTTATATTCCAGTGTGTATGGGAATGGCATTTGAAATTATTCTATAGAATTTGGTGCTGTCATGACAAACAAATAAACTCATTATCTCCAAGTTTTCCTTGATGATGTGAGGTCCTTATATCCTGTTTCGCTATAAACAGTGGAGATACGGTGCCCAAAGGTATTAATATGTTGGGTGAGCACTGTGATAAATAAAGAGATCTGATTCAGAGAACTCTTAGACTGACAGGGTGAGTACAACAACAATTTTTTCTTCTGAGTAAATATAAAGGAAATCACAGAGTGTGAAAATACATGCTCAGGACATACAGATTCAAGAGTTACCAATTTATCAATCACATACCTGTACTGGTTAATGAGAGTTCTTGAGACAAATCTAGCTAAGATGTAAGCATACAAGTGTGACTTGATTAATTTTTTGATGTATTTTGAAAGTAAAGAAAGACTTCAGCTAGTGTGAACAATTTACATTTTCATTTAATCCACGTGACTATGAAAACTAACTTTTGATTTCCATTTTTCAATTATGTATAGCATTTGCCCATATAAATAGTGTTAATGAATGTCATTAAATAGCCTCTCAATATTCAGTTCACATATATTCTATTTGAGGAAAGCAAAATATAATTAATTTCTGTATTACCATTATTAACATTAATATGGAGTGTATATTTTAAACCTGTGTTATGGCTTGCATTAGTTGTTTTTCAATGGACAAATTCAGTCTGCTGATTTTAGAAACTGCTGTTCGCACAGAGAAGATAAGGATGTGTACAAATTCAAAATACTCAACATAGCACAGTGAAATCCTTATCCTGTTCCTAAATAGCCCAGTCAGATGTTACCACTGTGTTACAGAAAGTTCCTGCGGACATACAGAAGAGCTCAAAACAGGGCAGAGAAAACCCACAGGAAAAGAGAGTGCCCCCGGGGAACAGTCAGTAACATTTTTTTTTTTTTTAATAAAAAAGACCACACACCACATAAATTTAGCAAAATTGCATAATATTTTTTAACAAGAAGACCTTGTAACAAAAATCTTTGAAGTTTCATTCCTAAAATGAGGACCTCAAATCCAATGAAATAAAGGTTCCATCACTCAGATGATCTCCTATTCAGCAACTTGGAAAAAGCTAGTGGAAAGAAGCTTTGTAAGATACCAGAAAAATATACATTTCACCAGCTTCAGGTCTTAGAATCAAGAGTTTGTAAGAAAAATAATGATGTATTTTTAACAAAATCAGTTTCCTGATATTTTGAGAGAAAAATATTCATCATGATATTTTCAGACACCTATGATCCTTTTAGATGAATACGAGGGTTGTGTTTGGGGGTGTTCTTGCAGATAATCAAATCTAAAGAAAATTATTCATCTGGAGTTTAGGCTGTGTACTGGTTGAATTCTCTTGCATTCCATTCCTGTTGGAGCTTACTGTGGTGTTACAGAAAGTAAATGTTTAGAAAGTGTTCATATGGAGTATCAGTATCAGTAAAACTTCTGCTCTGTGACAAGTATTCTTCCAATATTATTGCTTACCAGTGCGTTCTTATGAGAAATATCTAGAAAAATCTATCAAGATAAGGGGGGTGGAGAAGAAGATATTAATGAGATACTGAGGAAAAGTAAGTATCTATTTCTTTAATCCTGTAAATACACATGGTTAAAAAAAGTTGAATTCAAGCTCTCTGGGCTGGGAACTTCATATAACTTTGGTTTTTTGCCACTGCTTAGAAACATAATCAGTCTATAGCCATGACAACAAAGCTCAGATAAAATTATTATAAATGATGACATGGCTGGACTAACCATAATGCAATTCTCAAATATGTGGGAAAACAGTTTAAGGCATCAGTGTGCTGAACTGAGGCATCAGAACTGCAAAGGTGAATTCTCCAGCGCTCACTGGGTTTTATGTACAGTTTGCTTAGAACTTCACCAGTTCTTTGCAGTATTAAACACAACTGAATCTTATACATTTAAGGTAGTCAATGGGACTTGTAGACCTTTAACCATAATATTGTGATTCTCTTGTTGTTTGAGTCAGATATTTCCTCAGAGAAGCAGCAGCTGTAAATACGTCTCCTAAGCTATAAGTTCAAATTGGCTGATATTTTTCCTCTCCTTTTACAATACACACACGTAGCAAAGGTTGCACTGCGTTTCAGTTAAAACAGAGGTCTGCCATGGCTGTGCTGTATTGACTTGTGGTAGATGTTTCTTTGTTGTTGCATTCTTGGTACCAATTGTACTGAACTGTGACAGGTTTTTTTGACTTCTTTATTTTGGCACAGAACTGAAATGCACAGGACAGTTACTTTGATTAACTTAAAAATTATAGTTTATAGTGAAATGAAATATATAGTCATATTCTTCATATATAGTACAGAAAGAACACTGTTATCCCACATACTGACTTACAGAGTCTGAAAGAAAATTCTACCTTATTTGCTTGTCTTAGGTGTAACTAGTTTGACAGAAATGACTTTTTCAACATATCCAAACAGAGCATGTTTTCTCAAACTTATTCCAGAATTTGGTCTTTCAAATATAGGAAAGATGTCACTTACAATTAATTCAGTGTACATGCAGTCCAAGGACCTTACAGACATTAATGAAGGTAGATGAATTTATTAAATAAAAAACAATAGAAAATAATCCAGATCTGAGATATCTGCAAAGATTATCTATCTGTTTATCTATTCATCTACCTATCTATCTATCTATCTATTCATCTATCTATCTTCTATCTCAAGTAGCTTCAGGGTTTACTTTTCTCAGCTGGGTACATATTTTGCCACTTATAGAAAGACAGACTAATAGGGTGAAAACTTTATTTGAAAATAAAATTTAGAATTTTAAGTGTTTATATATGTTTGAAAATATTTAGCTTTCCAAATACAGAAAACCCTTGCACTAGCAGTGAGAAATCATAAATATTGGAACTCAAACCTGTTCCTGTTCCAGGATGAAGTTTTGTCCAGTCTGGGTTCGTTCCCATATAATTTTGCTGCAGGAAGAAAACATTCCTCTACAAATTTTATTTTAAAAGTGGCAGCTGTTTGAGTATACTTAGGAGTTTAGAATGTCAAAATGAGTCTCAAGAAAGCTGAATTAGTGAGCAGAGGTCAAATTAGCAAGTCCAAGGTACATGATGAATACACAATTTCATGTGGCTCTGAAATTTCATACATAGACTTTACACCTGGATGTATACTGCATACATATAGAACATATTTTTGGCAGTGAACGTTTGTTTCATTTTTTATCTTTTCTATTTTTGATATGCAAATTATCTTACTCTCCTCTAGCTGTGAATACATCTCATGTCACATTTTTGCTGTGCTTTTAGTAGTTACAATAATGACAAGCATCTGTGATATTCCTCCTAAATGAACTTGTTATAATAAACCAATT
Source organism: Pachyramphus minor (assembly GCA_013397135.1). NCBI lineage: Eukaryota > Metazoa > Chordata > Aves > Passeriformes > Tyrannidae > Pachyramphus > Pachyramphus minor. Next base: position 51,546 of record VYXB01000769.1, on the reverse strand, counting down.
AATAGAAAATCATTGCACAGACTAAGATATTGTTGAATTATTTTTTTTAATATATGTCTTCCAAAGTTTTATGTAGTTTATGCATAAATCAGTACTTTGGAAAATGAAGCAGGAAGACAGACACACAATGTAATTTTCAATCAATATTCCATCACAAAGAATCTGTACTGAAGCTTTTAAAACTGCAGAATCACTATCTTATTTTGTACCATATAACTTTTGTGAATTAACCCTGTGAAATTTAAGATAAGTGTATGCGTGTATATGTTCCTTCTGTGACATATGAACTAGAGCTGGCAGAATTCATTGAGTAAAAAAATGAGATAATTAAGAAATATTAATGAATTTTATCATACACATTTAGTAAGACCATTAAATGTTATGTTGAGAATGTGTAAAGACAGAAAAGTTTGAAGTCTGAAGAAAAACACCTATGGTTCTTACCTTCCAAAAAAAAGAGTTGAAGGAAGTTATAAAATTACAGATTCATCATTCTCACTTCAGAACTGAGAAAAATAGGGGGCAAATTGAACGAAATCTTGTGAAAAATCTTGAAAGATAACGATAGATGAACAGTGATGTATACAGTTTCAAAAAAAACCCCAAAAAGCAAAGGGGTTCAAAACTGCTCAAGTTTTTCAAAGTGTATCTGGTCTTTTTTAAAAAAAAAACCAAACAAAAAATAAGAAATAGTTGTAACACCTATCTTGACTTCAGTAAGATTTTTTTGACCCAATATTCCTTGCTATTTTCTCATATGGCCTGAAATGTTTCATCTGTTTATATATACGTGTGTTCAAAAACATGACTGAAAAATCCTAACAGTGTTAAAAATTAAAAGATACATTGCAGGTGTTAGCTGTCTTGGATCTGTACCTACTCAGAACTTTATGAATGGCATGTTGTGCTGTAATACTAAAGATGTGTTTACTTATCTTCTGTGGTGAGTTGAATGTGACTGGACACCAGGTGCTCAAGAGCAGCTCTATCACTCCCCCTCTTCCAGGCAGAGAAAAATACAATGAAAGGCCCACAGGTTGAGGTAAGGGCAGGGACAGATCATTCACTGGTTACTGTCACAGGCAAAACAGACTCAGCTGAGGGGGATTAACTGAATTTATTTTCAATCAGGTCAGAGTGGGGTAATGAGAAATAATGGCCAGACTTCGCGAACGAAGAACTGTGGAAGGTCTTTGTACGCCTTCCAGCCTGCGCATTGGATTTATTTTAGGTGGGACACAGTGCGCGCAGAACTGAGCCCACCCTTTAATCCCAAGGTTTATCTGCCGGGGCCAAGCGAGCTTGGACAGTGGCAGCGAGGTCCTCAGGACGTAGGTGGATTGCCTTACAGGGCTAACGGGCTCCACCTACCCGGGGAGTGTCCCCGACCGGGAATCGAACCCGGGCCTCGGCAGCTACAGTGCCGTATCCTTAACCACTAGACCACCAGGGGCTCCCAATGAGAAATAAAAGCAAACCTTAACACACCTTCCCTCCACCTCACACTTCTTCCTGGGCTCAACATCATTCCAGAATTTTCTTCCTCCTCCCCCTGAGTGGTGCAGGGGGATGGGGAATGGAAGTTATGGTCAATTCGTCAGAATTGTTTTCTTCCTCCTCACACTCTTCCCCTGCTCAAGCACGTGGTCCTTCCCATGGGAGATAGTCCACCATGAACTTCTCCAGCAGGAGTCATTCCCACAGGATACAGTCGTTCCCAAACTGTTCCAGTGTGGGTCCATGCCACAGGATTCAGTCATTCCAGTGTAGGTCCTGCCAGAAAACCTCTTCCACTGTGAGATCTTATCTCCACAGGGCCACAGCCCCTGTCAGGAGCCTGCTCCAGCACTGACTTCGCATGGGGTCACAGCATACTTTGGGCACATCCACCCCTGTGGACCTCCATGGGCTGCAAGGGAACAGCCTTCCCCACCATGGTCTTCACCACAAACTTCAGGGTGATCTCTGCCCTGGCACCTGAAGCTCTTCTTCCACCTTCTTCATCATTGACCTTGGTATCTGCAGGTACATTCTTCCTCCTCTCTGGCCACAATTACTCCTGCACAATAACTTTTTTCCCCTTCTTAAATACTGTTGGGGTTGGATTTGGACTCAAGACGAACTTTGACCAGTGGAGGGACTGTGAAGCCAGAATTTAGGAAAAGGAGCTATTTGGCCCTGTGTGTATTTGCTGCTGCAGAGAAAAGCAGCAGCTGGGAGGTAAGTCAGTTAAAGAGATTTGTAGCTTCCCTTAGCCAATTGTAGCCCCCTCAGTTATCTTGAAGACTCACCCCTCACCATTCCTCTGTATCTTACCCTATCCCATCTCTAAGTTTTACATATACCGCCCAGATTCTAGCCCTTTCTACAAGAAACCCTTTAAAAAGTTGTTCCTTTTTCTAATAGAGTAGTTCGCCCTTTTCCACCAACTCTGTGTGTGTGTGTGACTTCTCTTTGACCCGGGATTGAACCCTGCCTTCCCCCGCCGCTCATAGGAGTGGTCACACAGAGGCACAGCACAGGAGTTTCCACGGACTCAAAGCTACCCTCGAACCCCAACCGGGTCCAAATACGTTATCCCAGAGGCTGATGTTGGACTCAGTCTTGGCCATCGATGGCACTGTCTTGGACCTGTGTGGCATTGATTCTATCAGATATGGGAGAAAATTCTATCAGCGGCTCACAGAAGCCACCCCTGTAGCTCCTCAGCTACGAAAACCTTCCCATGCAAACCTAATACAAATTCACAGATAACAGTATAAATATGCTGGAGAAGAGTGTTTAAACATAAAGTGAATCTGAAGAATTTCTTGACGTTCCTGAGAACCAGTCTGGAAAAATAAAATCCAGTGCATGAAAGTATCCATAATGAATTCATTAAGAGTAACTTCATGAATTGCACAGTCTTAATAATTCATTAGCTTAGCTACCTGGCACAGACTTAGGCAGGATCTGCAATCACTGATTAGATAATATGGAGAAAAGCATTTCATAACAATAGTTGATCAGAAGTTGTATATAAGTAAGCCCTGGCAGAGGTTGTTATGTAAAGAATTGCCTTCAGTGTACTCAGCAAAGCCTCTACTGACACATTGCTACTCTGTGCTTTAAACATGTTAAGAACTACATGACATGACTGCAGGATAAAGCATGTAAACATAGAAGGGCTATAGGAAGCATGGAAGAAAAGGTAAGTATAGTTTCAAATAAAGCAGGGAAACATCCTCTTACTGTACAAATATAGAATTACCAGTATAAGTTTTTCTGGGAAGTCATAAAGTCTCTGGCACTAGGAATTTATAAAAACAGGTTGGACAAATGTCTGTTAGAAATTACATGGATCTAGGTTCATTCAAGGAGGTTAAGAGGATGAAATAGATGATCTTGAGATCTTCTCCAATACTTGATTCTTTGATATAAGAGTGCTTTCTGCCTGTCTTCTAAGAGCAGATGCAAACCATCATGGGCATATAAGAAGGTAAAAGCTAAAATGTCATGTAGCCAGACTTAAATGCTAATAATCCAATTCCTCTGTTACTGCTTGTGCTAGTTCATAAATTACACAAGCATCACCTGTAAAATATTATATAAGGATAGCAGGAAAAACATTCACTTACATAATATTCTATAGTACTAGGAAAAAAACACAACAAAACAAACAAACAAAAAAACCCCTGCAAAACAAACAAAAAAAACCCAAAAAAACTGTTGGTGGCAATTAAATACTCCTAGTGTGTGTGTGCGTGTGGATGTTTCATGCCTTTTGTAAAAGTTTATTTCCCAGTTAAGATCAGCTACAGGTAACTTGGGTAATTTCACCGAGGACTTTTTATGCGTGTAATACATAACCAAAATTAAATATTCAAGTATTATTTAAAACAAACAACTTAAATTTATGAAAAATCAAAATCTAATCAGAAGTAACTTGTGAAAGACTAGAAATTCTTGAGACTGAATTTTGTCTACAAATGGGAAGACCTTTTTCCCAAACTCCATTTGAAAGCACGGAGTTCATCACAAAACATACACTTTTGATTATAGTAATGAGAAATAACTGTGAGCCAGGTCTTGAAATCTCTTCTGCAGTCAATGCAGCATCTGATTGAGTATAATTGGTAAAGAATTCAAGATAATTGCAAGGTACGAAGGAGAAGCAGAATCAACTACCATATTTACATTCTCATAAAGTACATAATATAAACTTGGATATCACAGAAGTTCAAAGAGGGTATAAAATTTTACTTCTGATAGAATGGTCATTGTATATTCTGGGAATGTGAGCCAAGAACTAATCAGAAATTCATTTTAACCAGCACCTTGTTCAGATTATCAGATCAAACTGAAATTGTACTGAAATTCAAGGTTCTTAACAGATACATTAACAAAATTATTAAAAGATGTTATTAAAAAAACCAGTCTATTTCATTTCAGGGTGTGATAAAACCATTGACAGCAACTCTTAGCATTGTTAAGTTTGTGACTGTGATCAACCATTTCAAAGTAGATCAAAGATTAATAGTAAAGTTCATCAGAAGGCTGGATTCAGCTGTGAAAATTGCAGCTAGATGATGGTAATGATTAGCAATGACATAGGGCATCAGGTCTATCAGCTGTGAAGAGGCAGTATTTTTTATGAACACCATTACTACTCACTGTTTTTCCTGGGAAACTGGAGAAATCGCTGCACATTCTCAAAGCCTTGTAAAGACAACCTCATTGCCCCAAAATCAGATAATCTAATCTGCACTTTCAGTTCAACTCTAGAACTCTTATGTTTCCAGAAAATGTGCAAAGTAAATACAAGAGGAATGCATACACTCATGGTTCAGCACTGCCCTATAAATGTACCTTTCTTGTTTAGATTAAAAAACTCAATAGTTTGGAAAGCATATCAACAGACTTAGTACTATACATTAATCAATGAGGTTTCACACTTAAAAAGGAAGGACATGAACTGTCTCATTTTTTTCAAGGATGACACTATTTCCAGTCCTGTTACCACATGGAAAAGTACCTATTTCCTTTTATAAAGGAGCAAGAAAACAGAAATTGTCCCTCTAACTAGGATGGCAATAGCCTTAATCCAGGTGAACACATTGCAATGAACTATAAATTCAGTATTGTCTTCTAACGTCTTTCTGGTGAACAGGTTAAAAGCCAAGAAACAGAAGAAACTAACCAGTCTTGTTCCCCCTCTCTTCCCAAGGAGCTTTGGAGGGTTTTACCTCAAAAATATCTGCATATATACACTGGCATGCTTGTACACCCATTCCACACAGGCATCAAGTTCACAGGTAAGTTGTGTTTCCTGAGACAAGCACTTGTAAACTACAGTTTAGATCCACCTGTTCAAGGACAGCTTGACTCATAAGATCAAAAACTCTGAAGTACACAGTTTACACTGAGTAAAACCAGCAGAGCTCATTGAAACAGCTTTAAACTACATGTGATGGGGGAGGAGTACAATATCGGGTTTGCACTTGGCAAGCTGTGGGATGACAGGCTTAGAGGGACAGATTTATAGCAAGGGCTCACTGACAATGACTGTGAATTCTGCTAACCACACTGGACCACACTTGCAGTCTTATAGAGACCATCCAGGGACTTCTGAGGTAAAAGCATCCAACATGGAAACACCAGGGAAATATCTCAAAGGAATTAAGGGGTGATCCTATAGGAAGGCAACATGGCCATCAGCCCAAATGAGATGCCTTTACACCAGTGTACACAACACAAGCAGTGAATAGGAATAGATGGAAGCCACTGCATGCTACTAGACAGCAACTGCTCACCAAAACCTACCCCTCCCTGAACATGCCTACCAATTTGTACTGTGACAGGAACTTGAGATAAGGTAGAGGTGGTACTATTGTCCAGTTATCCCAGGAAAAGAATGAAAGTATGAAAGATTGGAATGCTGATGGCTCAGACAGTCAAGATGCAAGCTGATGATGTGCAAAGTAATCTTCCAGGTCCTGAGGGTGTGCTCAGACAGGACCTCAGACTACAAGCTGGTTGTTGAACAAGATAAGGAGAGAGGTAAACTGTGCAAGGTGGGATAGCTTTCTTTGTCCTTATGCAAATGACTCAGCTGTGATAACTCCCCTCCAGGGAAGCACTGGGACAATTCACACACAGGCTGAAGATATTTGTCTCTGCTAATGGGCCAAAACTAACTCAGTTGCTCTGAGGTAACAAGCAGCTGTAACATCTTAAAGGTGCCAAAGGCTCCTGAAATGTCCAGTGATCCAGTATTACATCACCCATTGTAAAACTCACAGCCACAGAGGAGGTACCGGGGGCATTCCCACCTGGCCTAAGCCAAATAAAAGACCACACAGACTTTCCTCACACACATGGGGACTTCTTCCCTCACACACACATGGGCTTCTTCCCTCAATACACAGGGCTTTGGTCACCATGCTGGGCTTCATGGACTTCACTCACACATGGTCTTCTCTCACCACCCTACACTATGCTCACCAACAGGCTTCTTCCCTCATCACACAGGCTCCCCTCAAGAGATCTGGACTCCAAACATCAATTCAACAAGACTGGCACTCTCACCACCAAGAAGGCCACAACAAGAGGATCACTGGGATGCCATCACAATCCAGGGAGTGATGTTTTTTTTTTTTCTAGTTAAGCTGTCTCTCTGTCACTCTCTTTCTCTCCCTCTACTCTTTCTTTCTTATTCCTTTCTATCTCTCTCTACCTCATATTTACTGTTAAATAAAAATCTGTACTATTTACTTCAACGTATCGTCTCATTTGCGCCTTAACTTGGGAAAAGGTATCTCTCTAATACTTTATAGAACCTGATCATAACAACAGGCTGTTCAAAAATAACTGGGGAGGAAGAAGAGATGAAGAAGTTACTGTCTACATCAAGAGGTGAATTTGGGTTGAAGAGCTGTATATGAAGAATAGACGAGCAGGTCAAAAGCTATCAATAAGATCAGAAACCAAGGCAACAAAGGGGGATCCCTGTTGGTGATTTCTACCATAGGCCCCTGATCAAGGGGGGCCTATTGACAAAGCCTTCTTGTTCCAGCTACAGGAGGGTTCTTGTTGTGCTGGGGGACTTCAGCTACCTTGATATTTGCTGAAAAAATAGCATGGCAAGATACAGGACTGTGGGATTCATCTCATTGAGTCTCATAGACTTCTGTGCCTCAGCCTTCTCCTCATCTGTTGTTTCCAGTTAGGAGGTTCACCTTCTTTGACCTTCCTTTTCTGGTTAACATATCTGTAGAAGCTCTTCCTGTTGTTCTTTGAGTCCCTTGCCAGGTTAAGTTCCAGCTTCACTTTGGACTTCCTCACCATATCCCTACCAAACTTCATCTCTATACTCTTCCCAGGACATCTGCCCTAGCTCCAGCTGCCTGTGCATTTGGTTCTTTCTCTGTAGTTTGACCAGTGGTTCCCTACTCATGCTGGTCTCGTCTTTTTTTCCAGATTTCTTGTTCCTGAGCATTGCCAGCTCTTACACTTGGTGGAAGACTTCCTGAAAAATTTGTCAGCTCTGTTCCACTCCCTTGTCTAATAAGTCAGTCTCCCAGGGAATCCTGGGATTATCTCCCCAAAGGGATGGAAGTTTACTTTCTTAAAGTTCGTATTTCTAACTTTTTTCCTTACCTCACTCATATCCCTGTAAGACAATGATGTATCACACAGTATCCTTCTACTGCAAGTAATAAATAAATAATAAGTAATAAAATAAATCTGCCGGACCTGATGAGATGCATCCTNATCCTTCTCTCCAAATTGGAGGGAGATGTATGGACTGTTAGATGGATAAGAAATTTGTTTGGATGGTGGCATCCAGAGGCCAATTGCTCAGAACTCGAATGGACATCAGATCAAAACTGAAAGACAGTAGGTTTAGATTAGATGTTAGGCAGAAATTCTTCCAGTAAGAGTGGTGAGGCAGTGACAGAAGTTGCCCAGAGAANTGGAACAGATCCTCCTAGAAACTCTGCTAAGGAACATGGAGGTCAGTCAGGGGATTGAGACAGTCAGCATGGCTTCACTAAGGGCAAGTCCTGCCTGACCAACAGAGTAGCCTTTTCTGATGGAGTGACTACAGCATTGGACAAGGGAAGGACTGCAGATGTCATTTGTCTGGACTTCTATAAAGCCTTTGACACAGTCACTCACAATATCCTTCTCTCCAAATTGGAGGGAGATGTATGGACTGTTAGATGGATAAGAAATTTGTTTGGATGGTGGCATCCAGAGGCCAATTGCTCAGAACTCGAATGGACATCAGATCAAAACTGAAAGACAGTAGGTTTAGATTAGATGTTAGGCAGAAATTCTTCCAGTAAGAGTGGTGAGGCAGTGACAGAAGTTGCCCAGAGAAGCTGTGGATGCCCCATCTCTGGAAGTGTTCAGGAGCTAGTTGTATGGGGCTCTGAACAACCTGGTCTAGTGAAAGGCATTCCTGTCCATAGGAGGGTGGTTGGAACTAGATGATCTTTAAGGTTCCTTCCAATTCAAACCATTCTATGATCCTACAATATGTTTTCAATTTTCAGGTTTATCTATATGTACTTTGTGTAATCCCAGGGAATTGCTCTAAAGAAAGCCAAGAAAAAAATCAAATAGTTATTTCCACCTCTTTATTACTTTTGAACATAAGTGAGAAGACCCAGCTCTTTCCATCATGAAAAAATATTTATTTTAAGTCAGACTTTCTCAGGTTTTGTCCAGAAGAAAGAGAACATTGGATCTTGGGGGGTAAAACAGGCATGAGATATAATATTTTTAATGGCCCAGTGCCTGTTACATGAATCCTAGCTGCTTCTCTGGAAGGGCACAGATCTTCTGTTGACCTTGTGATACATCTGTTCATGTAGACATACACACTGCTTTTGTAGAAGTATTCTGAACTTCATTCCCAGAGAGGGCAAAAGCAGCTAACATGCCTAAAAGACTGAATATAGTTACAGTTTCTGTTCACTTGCCCATCCAAACATGGTAGCGATTTCCCTCAAAATTCTGGGAAGAATAAAGAATTAGAGGAGCTATTTTTTTTTTTTTTTTAATAGACTATTTTGAATTCTCTGGCTTCCCAGTGAATTTTAAAGTAACATTGGCACAAATCACTCTCATACCAGATTACTCTCCTAATCATCTGATTTTTTAATGGTATGCTGTTCTTAAACATGAGCAAAAATTCAAACAAGTGTTTAATACATTGATTGTTTGTTCAGCCAGGAGAAGGGAAAAGCTTCAGGGTGACCTAATTGCAGCCTTCCAGTGCCTGAGAGGAACCTACAAGAAAAATGGAGAGGGACTTTTTACAGGAGCATGTAGTGATATGAGAAAGAGGAATGGGTTCAAATTGAAAGACAGTAGGTTTAGATTAGATGTTAGGAAGCAATTCTTCCCTGTGAGGGTGGAGAAGCAGCAGAAGAGGTTATCCATAGAAGCTGTGGTTACTCTATCCCTGGAAGTGTTCAAGGCCAGGTTGGATGAGACTCTGAGCAACCCAGTCTAGTGGAAGGTGTCTCTGGCCATGGTAGGATGTCTGGAACTAGATGACCTTTAAGGTCCCTTCCAGTACAGGCCATTTTATGATTCTATGGTTTCTTAAGAACATAAAGCCTTGAAAAAGCAATATAGTACCTTCAATCACACATTATACATATCTTACATTGTTCATAAACATCATGTAAAAATAACTGTAAGTTGCACAGCAACTTACATTTAACATCTCTTGCAAAACTATTGAAGAGTTTAATTGACACTGAAATCATTATCAACCATCTCCAGTTTTTAATACTTTTTTTAAATGATAACTCAAGAGAGTTCCCTGTTTTTAAAAGAGTAGTAGACCATACACATGATGTATTTGGAGACTAAAAGCTAAATAAAGTGTTTTTTCAGAAAAGGATATGGTTATTAACAAGTAAGTACAAGAGAATGAATGTGCAAACAAACAAAAGTGCTTGCCAAATTGCTAAAGGGGAATAAAAGTGTTTTAAAACTTCGCTTCTGTGTGCCATTATTTGGCTTTCTATTCTAACTTCTGTCCTCAGTGTTTTCTTCCCTTGCTTCCCAGCCCTCCCTTCCTCCATCCTCCTCCCCCAGACTGAGGTACCAAGATGAGTTTCCACAAGAAAGCAGATACCCTGCTTCCTGCCAAAAGGGTGATTAAAAAGGATAAATGTCTACATTTATGCATACTTGTTGTTCTGGGAACATAAGTTTTGCCAACATACATAAATGGAATGGCCAACTGAATAATAGTATTGTGGGAAATATTAGTCTTTTTTTAATGTATTTATTTAAAACCAGATGCCTTTTTTATTATTTTGTAGCTGTAGCTGAACCTCTCCCTGTCACTCCATGTCTTTGATGTTTGTCCAGGATTTTTTATATTTTTGATGAAAAGGAGAGAAGCAGAAGCAACATGTATGTTGCTGGCAAACCCTTCTGTCATTCTCACCTCAAGCCTAAGAACCAAACAGGCCAGATGGCAAGGTTTTTAGAGGTGCTGAGCTTGGTAGAAGTTTCCATTGATTTCAAAAGGGTCTCTATATATTTAGTATACTTCATGCATTTAGGTCAAGAGCTACATTAACAGCTAGTGTATGGAGATTTGCGTATTCACAGTATAGTCAATGAGACTGTGCAGCAATTACACAAATCCCTCTCCTCTGGATGTCTAACAATGATTGTAAGATTGTCTACACTGATTTTACAATAAACTTGTTTTTTATGTAGCAGCCAGAGTGCAGGAAAATACATAACAGGGGGAAAAATATCATTACATATCATTATGCTAACTGTACAGCAATCTGGAGAATACAATTCCATTTCAGTATGACATCCAGTGAGCACTTAGATTCATCATAGCCTATAAAGTATACTTTTTCCACCTGAATTATATGAATTTTGGCAGAAAAAGAGGTATTAGCTTCCACCTCAAGCTGTCAGAGGTTGTTTTCAAAAAAATCAAATAATTTCCTTCTATGATAAGTCATAAGGGACTGAAAACATACAAGGCCAAGTCTGAGTTAACTTACACCATTTTCAACCCCATTAACTTCACTGGTATTGGCCAGTGTTGTGACTGAATTTGACCCATGGAAAGATCTCTTTTTCCAGCATGTTGGTGTTGGTGGGTTTTGTTTTGTTTTTTTTTTTTTCATTTTTTGGTTTTTTTTTTTTCTACTGTGCATGATTTTTTAGGTCATATTTCTTTATCTGAGAAATATTTGAGAGATACAATGTAATTAGGGATAGAAATAGAAATGACTCAATTTGTTTCATGTAATTCCTGGCATTCAAAACAGTATCTTTAAACATGAGGCAAAATTATCTTTCAAAACTGGCTTTCTGAAATTATGCTACACTAACAGAACACTGTCACCACCAGGAATATTCCCAGACTCAGAAGTAGTCTTCTCAAGTATGTCTTGTTGAGACACTCTCAAATGCAAGCAGAACGTTTTCTCTCAATGGGAAACACATACAGCGAATCCAGCTCCTGATTCAGTCCAGGCAGCACATATCCAAATTTTCACAAATGCTCCTAGACTAAGATGTATGAGCTAACTCTGCCTGTCTGTTCATGTTGTTCATGTTTGCTGTTTCCTTAGGATTCTCCAGGAACTGCACATGTCATTTAAAACACCATGG
>VYXB01000769.1:0-39781 GCA_013397135.1 Pachyramphus minor | reverse complement strand
CTTCTGTCTTGTACTTAATTTTTTTGCTGTACTCTAGCCTTAGGAAGCAAAAGCAACAGTCTGAGACTGTTGATCCCATTGGAACAAGACTTTAGACAAATTATATTCTGAACTGGTTTTGACTACTACTTTTATCATTATTACATAGAACATAAAAAAAATATTTTGGGAGATTTTATGATTGTATCTCAGATTTCAAGTGTGTTCCAAGAACCTCTTTCTGCTTTCACTACTGTGTGAATTTCTCTACAAAGTAACCCTATATCAACCTACACTGAAATTCCAAATTCACTTGTTCTCTCAGTTTCTCCTCCCCAGAATTGAACAGAGCTACAAATATGAATTGCTAAAATAAACACAAACTGCAGAGAGAAAGAAGGTTTAATCAGATTTGTGCAGCCTATTGCTTTTCAATTTATTAGCAGTATAACAGACCTGTAAGCCTACTACTGCCTGATCTTAACATTTGCAAAAAGACTTTTTTAATCCATCGTGGCAGTGAATGTTTATGTTTCTTTTCCTGTGTCTTGGAACTGGGCCCACTATAAATATAGTAAACAGAGTCCCTTTCCCTAAGGGTTTCTCTGAGTTTACAATCCTATTGTGTTCTTTACTAAGCACAGTCCTTTGGTTTAAATAATCTTTTTACAGCCGCCAGTGTTTCAAAGTTGTTGTGAGAATTTCATTTATTATATATCTTCTAACAAATACCTACACAAATGACTTCATAATATCATTGAAATTAGCTAACAGTTAGTAGCATAAATAGGAGTATTAACAGAAAACAGATTTGAGACATAGGTTTTAGAACTGTTTAAGTCATTCTGTTTGCTCAGGACACAGGTACCTAAACATTCAGTTCTTCTATGGAATGTGAGCAAGCACATTTTATATTTCTCATGGAAGTTTCTTACATATCAAAAATTTTTACTCATGATTGTATATGTTTTCAGGAGGAGGTATTAAATTCTGCTTCCAGAAATCACCCAGGTAGGGAAAAGAAAGAAAAAATAAAAAAAGTAAGCCCCCAAAATCTTACTTTTACAAGTTTTGGAGAAACTGGCTCAGGAGGACAACACCTTGAGCCTAGCAAAAAAAGTGAAAACCAGTTTTATGTCACCACTAAATCCTACAGTAAATGAGCATGCAAATACAACAACACAGAGAGGACATGTGTATCTGTGTACTACCGTGGTACAAAACCTATGCAAGAGATGATTATGTGAATAAAGAATGATTTTTTTTTTTAAAAAAAAGACAACTTTAAAAAATAAAAATATGAATTATTTGAAAGAAACACTAAGAGACAAATTATTTATTGGGACACAACTTTGCATAACATATCTTATGTTCTATAAGTAACTGTCAAGGACATTTTGCATACCAGCAGGTGAGAAGTCCTATGAATACAGGCAAAGAAACACAGCCAGGATGCTTACCCATTCAGTTGTAATGAATAATGATAAAGATATCTCATTTTACATCAGATAACTACATATGACCTGCAAGAGGTTTTCCAAAAACACTGTGGAATCTCCTGAGATATTTTTGACAGTACAAGGTTCTAAGCAACCCTTATCATGCCTTAAGTTGAAGATAGACAAGTCTAGATACTCAGTGATCTCTTCCAACCGTAAGTATTTTTTCATTTTGACCAGCTGAAGGGTCAGGCTCAAAGAATTGTAGTAAGTGGGGTAACTTCTGGTGTTCCCCAGGGTTCAATTTTAGCATCACTTCTCTTCAGTGTTTTCATCAGTGACCTGGACAGAGGCACTGAGTGCACAGTAAGTTGAATTTGGAGAAGCCATTTATTACTTTGAGGGAGGAGAGGTCTTACAGACAGATTTTGAAAGATTGGAACACTGGACAATCATCAGTTGTATCAAATTTAACAAGGACAAATGCCAGATTCTGCATCTGGAGTGGCCTAATCCTGGATGTCACATAGATGTGACAGAAGTAAAATAGTAGTGAAAGAAGTAGAGGGTGTGACTTATGAGCAGTGTCTGAGGCTACTATGTTTGTGTCATTTTAGAGAAGCAAAGGCATAAGGATGACCTCATTGTTATCCACAACAGATCAGATATTGAAAGAAAAACTTCTTCATTGAGAAGGTGGTCAAGCACTAAATCAGGCTCAACAGGGAAGTGCTCATGGTGCCAAGCCTGTTGGTGTTCAAGACGTGTTTGAACAATGCTTTTAAATATATGATTCATCTTTTCAATTGCCCCATGTGAAGTCATGAGTTGGACTGTAATGATCCTCATGGGTCCTTTCCAGCTAAGGGTATACTGTGATTCTCCAGTTCTATGATTCCATTCTGTTTTCAAGCTGCTAGTTCACACTGTTTGCCTGTGGAATATTTTGATTCATCTCAGTCGCTCACCCTTCAGTGCTTTCTGATGTGATAAATCCTATTTGCTTTAACGAAAACCAAACTAGCTTAAACAACAGTACCGCTCAGATTATCTTATTCTATCTTCAGTAGTTATCAAATAATATTCCCTCTAATGCAATACTAAATGCAAAACTGGGGAAAAGTGCTGGTATTAATTAATAGCTCTACAGCTTGCAGAGGGAAAATGGAGCATTTTCTTTAGTATATTTCACCCAGTCAATGTTACACACAATTGGAAAACATCCTGCTCCATTGTTACATCCCTTTCTTGGCAGGAGAGAGAAGGCTTACCCTGAAGGACAGCTGTGAATCTGGGCTCCCATGAATCTCTGCTGATATACCTGTTCACGCACACATTATCTAAACAAGGCCATGCTGTGCAGCTGAATCTGAAACTGGAACCCACTAACTCCATCCTTCCTCCCCATGCAGCAGCTTTCCAGGAGCAAAAGAGAGTTTCTCCTGTATGCTTCTGTTGGGCTGAAGTTCAGAGCCTGCCCTGGGAGTCAGACAAGGAAAAGCAAGCTTTGGCCATCTCAGCCTCTCCTTCTTCCAAAGGTTTCTTCAGTGGTGCACATACCTGGCAGCTCACTCTGAGTCACTTGTTCCCATGGAGAAATTGGATGTCTGTTAAAACAGAAAAGATAGAAACAACCTGATGTTCGCTCTTTAGTTTTGGGCTGCACACCTATTCTCATTGTCAGAAAAGTAAAATGAGCATATCAGGGGGCATCTGGAAAGTACTCTGCAGCCCTTATATCAGGGTTTACCCAGGGATGTAAAAGCCACGACAAACTTTTTAGAAACTTGCATTCTACCATAGGTTTAGCATACCCTGAATTGTGTTCTCTCTTGTCCCCTTCTACAATGTCAGAGCTCCAACAGGAAGATTAGTAATGCCATTTGCTTGGCAAATCCACAGGCTTTACCAGAAGTGTATGTTTTGTAAGACAATTTTTTCAAGTTGACGTTCATGCAGAATCCAGATATCTCATGTCCTGAGTAGCTCATTAAGAACATTGAAAACATCTGAAAAGCTTCTGCTTGCTTCTGCAGAGGTGATGCTTACTTATTCATTATGCAATACTTATTCGTTATGTAATGAAATACATAATACATAATAATACTTATTCATTATGTAATGAAATGCTTCATTAATAACTATGGTGTCAATATATGGGACTCAAACAGTGTTCCTATCTTTTACACGGAACACATATCGTGACTTGTATTACAAAAAGATCATTGGAAAAACAGTTTTATGGAAATAATGCACCATGAATAAGCTGCAGTATTTCACCAAAATCTAAAGACTTTGCCATTCTGTAGTATGCGTAGTACATACACTTAAGTCCATTATGCTTACAAAAGTCTCTGAAACTTTCAGTGAGTAAGGAATTACAGAAATAAAAATGAGAACTTAGAGCATTGTATGATCACACCATAAAAAGTTATGATTTAAAATTTATTTTATCCTTTACCTTGATCTCACCTCTCCTCGTCTGAACCACTTTAACATACATTTTGAACACTCATAATGTGCTCCCATGCAACATAATCAAAGTTAACATGAACTAGGCTGCCACAAATGAGAAGATGCATTTGTCTAGGCTGGAAGTACATAAAATGAAGACTGAATTTTCCAGTCATTTGTACACAACCATATATAATCACTGAGGAAAACTGTTTTTCATCCTTGAAGCTAAATTTATGTCACCGTAAGCATACAGTAGGGCCACATTAGCCACAAGAAATAGGTTTAAAAGAGTGAAGAAATTAAGGGGGATTGACATTTGTTTCAATAAAATAAAACCTGCTGAAGAGTCACCACATCATAATCATATGTTACTACATGCTTCAGATACCGATATTTAGAGAACTTCAGTTCTTTATATTACTTTAATTAGAAGCTTTTAGATCATTCTACATCACTCTTTCAGCTAAATTCTGTCAACATCCACATTGATGTGTATTAAATATGCATCTTATCTTTTTGCAGTTACTAGTAGAATATAGCTACATTATGAGTGCCATGCTAAAATACTCAAAGAGGCAGTTCACATGCTTTCATTATGATTTAAGAGGAAAAGCGTAGATATAGTTAAAATATAACTGAGTATACACAATTTGAATGCTTTTAATCACAATAGCAATTAGAAATTTCTCAGTAAGAGTAAGACTTCACCTCACAGAAATTATATGTCCTGCTTTATGAAACATAGTACTTTATGAAATGCTAGTATTAGCGTCTCAAACATCACTCTAGGAAAGAATGATGTAAACAATTTATACATGAAGACTATGATCGCCTTGTGTCTTAGATCAGAAAAATATGTCCTTCCCAGTTTGAATATAAATACTAGCATGTTACACTATTTTATTAAAGCCTTACATGAAGGGTTAGATGATTAAATTAATTCACAATTGTCTGTAGAGGTTTTCAACTATCGTTGCAGTTCTAAGTTCAAAATGAATCAGGCATTGTTAAAGTGCAGTGGATATTAATACAACACAGAAGATCAGGAAACATGAACATACAATGTTCAGATTTCTAAATTCCATGCCACTCAACTAAGGCTGTTCTCCTTCCCCAGTACTGTTATGTGTGTGTTTCTAAGAACATCTTATTCTTGTCTCAGGATGTCTCAGGATGCCAGTATTCAGGCCAGGGCCTTGTTAATGAACTCATTATTTCTCTGCTGCCCTAACCCCTGTAGCAATTAACTTTGTCTTTCGTGAGATGTGCTGGAGCACCTCTTCAGCGTGTTTTTTCCCTCTCTTTCTCATAAATGAGACTGTCTTGCAAAAGTGTCTGAAATTCCAGATGAAAACAAGAGTGATAGTGCTGTGCAGTGCCCATCAAGCGGATGAGATCAGCCTGGATGTGCTGTTCTGGGCTGTATAAACATGCAGTCCATGAGTGCATGTAGCATTCACAGCAAGGTGAGTTTAACATACCCAGGATCTGTCCAAAGCATGGTCTCATTGAGAGTATGTAGAGGAAATGGATCTTTCCAACGCCACCCATCCAGCATGCCCATGTGACTGTCATGCACCCACAGTGAACTGCATAATTCTGATCTCATAAGGGAAAGCAATTACACAGACCATCTTTGTATGTCTAGCAGCCATTTGCCCAGACTTCCTGGAGTTGTGGCATGCTGTTTGACTATTGCTTCCACTGAGTTGAAATACAAATATTCTGGAAAATATCTTCCTTTTCCGATGAGAAACAATTTCCATTGTCTTCTAAAAATAGTTTCTTACTACAGTCAGGGTACGTAGGAAATTTTTTCTGTTAGAATAACATCTCATCAATCTTTGAAAGCAGCTTTTCATCCATTTTTACTTTCACTGCTCTTACTCTAATGAAAATAAATGGAGTATAACATTTGTCTTTTCTTTGTCGCGTTCTGCATCTTACTCAAAGCAGAACCCGAGCTCTTAAATTTTTTTCAATTCAATATAAGCTTCCACTCCCGTAACATTTGAATGTGCCTAAACCAGTCACATGTACTGTCTTATACACAAAACCTGTGTGCGCACACACACAGAAAGGTTTTGTATTGAGGCAGAGGCTACTTGAAAAGTGAATAGCAGATCACAATAGGTCAAAGAACATTTGGAACCAATGCCCACATGCTTTAATAATGTGGGTATTTTCAAGTAATGATGTGTTGAAGTTCATCCATGATAGTTCCTTTTTTTGAGTTCCTTGAGTTCTATGAATTTAGTGTGTATGATAAGTGTATGTTTATCATACAAATCTGCCCCTCAACACTGAAAATCAGAGTTTCTTCTAATTTTTCTTTAAGTGATTTGTTCTTGAACAACAACTGCGTTTTAGGTATCACTATTGCCAAAATACATGTGGTCATTACAAAGGACTGCAATAGAATTTCAAGTGTTTATTGCCCGCTGGAAGAAATTTTGTGGTAACTTTACAGCATTCAAATGATCTTTAGGAGGTCCCTTACCTTCCTAACAACATCCTAGGGTGCATAATCCATGCTTTGTAAACTCACAATAGATGTCAAAAAATGTGAAGCATCTGTAGGGCATCAGTTAGGCTTATGTGACCAATTCTGGGTCCTCTGCTTAAAAAAAAAAATTTGTGAAACTACCTATGAAGAGAGAGATAGATTTATATCTATATATTTACACATACACACAAACACACATGTATATATGCATTATTATTATTGTGTGTACATTATATGTGTGTGTGTGTGTGTGTGTGTATATTCACCCATAATGAAAGTTTAAAGAACAGGGTGAAGAAAGAACAGAAAAGAGCTACTATTTTTCTCATTCAAATAAAACCAAGAATAAGTCTGCAGAGATAGAGAAAATTTTCTTACAGTAAAAATGACACAGAAGACATTGCAAGTGATACCTGTAGAATCTCTATCATTCTATATCTTCTAGATTCACTGGATGAAAGTCTCCCAGGAAAGACAAACATCTCACTGACCTCCCTGGAGGTAGAGAACGGACTAGAATTTTGTCTTTTAAATTATTTTATGACTAAACCATTAAAGACAATTGTTTCACCAAGAAGATGGAAACATCTGAAGTTATTTTCAATTACTTTAATTATTTTTATATACATATTTGGAATTTATTTATTTTGATTTTTACTTTGCCAAAAAAAGAAATGTGGTCTCATCCTCTGGAGCCTTTGCAAGAGCAAATTGCCTGAATATACTGGCTGCTGTTCTTTTTCTTTCGGGCATATGTCTGCAATGAAAAAAAGAGTCGTAACTCCAAGTGTCTGCAGAATGCTTTTGCTTTGCCACTAGTAGAAAGGGGTACAAAGTACAAGTGTTTCACGCAAAGTATGTTGTTCTTAGCACAACCTTATTTTTTCTGCATCGATGAAAGCCCTTGTTTAAAGTATAAATGAAAAAGCACAGTATCTGTAACATGCAGTGAATTTATCATTTCCAGGAAAGTTTAAGTTATTGCCAAAATGCTATAACACCAGGAATCCAAGCAAAGTCTTAGATCTGAAAGGGTTGGTTTGTTTTCATTCTATTATCTAAATGTTACTACTGAGAATTTGTGATTTCATGTTCACTGAGATATTCCAGATTCTCTCTGTTTATCTCTTTCTTTGAGGCAATATTTAAAAATTATATGCATATTTTATCATATCATCTCACTAATCATAAACAGACCTCAAAAGAGATTTTGTCTTTTTGTTTTCCTTATGGGAATTAGAAGTCTATAACCACAGAGTTTAGTTCTCTGTAACAGTAAGAGAAAGCCATTTGGCTAGGTTTCCACCAAATAGAATGTATGTATTTACCAGTTTGCTGTCTTTAGGACTGTAGTGAACGCAAGGAAGACATCAAAATGCCTGGAGATAGGTACTTATTCTACCTACAAAGTGTTCAGGTTAATCTTCTTTCGTCCTGTTCTTACTGGACATATTTGGTTTCCTGCATCTCTTTCTGATTTCATGGCAGCAGTTCTGATTTTCTTTTAAAAATTAGCTGGAATTTTTAGAGTAATACTATCTCAAGTTTGGGTTGACTTCCAGTCACGTTGAACAGGTCTGGATTTAGTACTTCCTCAAAATACTGCAAAGATATTCTGTATTAATATTGCCTACAAAGATATGATGTTAATTATAACTCTTTTGGAGTTATATAATTTTCCATGAAGTCTTAAAAAGATAATTATTTTTGTCTTTAAATTTTTTTCTGTGTGTGTGGTTTTTTTTTTAGGGACAAATCTTTAACTGACATCTATTTAATGAAAATACCCTTCTCATCAGTAGTTCTTACAACAGAGCTTCTTTGGTTTCCTAAAACAGAAGATTTTATTGAAATCCCATCTAGAATTATAGCAGTGTGTCTAGTGAACCTTTGTTGCTCAGATAAGCATCCCCCATATTTCAGGAGAACACAAGGGAATACAACAACCATTTTGAGGGTTTTCTATGGATTTTCATTCCTGAAAATAATAATATGGTACTAAGAATATGGGTTAGGAGAACACATAGAGGAGTGTATGAGTAGACAAAGTTTTTTACAGGATAATTCTCAATATCACTTAGATATTTTGCTTATTTGCTGCTGCTGTGTTGAGCAGGGAATAAAATGTCTCCTCTGAGAGACTGGAAAATTGTTATTCATATTGCACTAAAAGGATGATCAGGAAATCTGGTCAGGATTACAGATGTAATGACTCTTTCTAGCACTTTCCTTACTGAAGGTTATCAGCAAAACCATCAAGGAGAACACCAACAGATCTTTCTTTCTTGCATACAGGGACTAATTTTTTGGCCACTGCTATACAGACATGTTTCTGCAATGACATGCAGTGACACAAGCTATTTTCTTTCCTTCTCTTCCAAACTGCACCATTTCACAAAAAATACTATAGCAGCAGCATGCACTGCAATATGACAGCTTCCCCCTTCCTCCCATGAGCTCACTACATAGACATAGAATTTGAACCTAGGAATGCCACACCACAATGAAACCTAAAGTTTTCCAGTCAACTTGCCACCTGCCAAACATAGTTTGTCAACCCTGTCTAGTCCAGGAATATTTAACAAACCAGAAAAAAACTTAACCATATAACATGTAATATCTGGAACCTTATCCAGTTCAGCTGACATTTGAGTACACACCAGTAAACCTACCTTTGTTACTCAAGTTCTGAGTTCTGACCTTTGGCCAAACTCCATTCCCTCTGCCAGACCTGTTACTATGCACAGCACACTGAATTTTATTCACACCAGTTCTGCCACCAGTTTAAACTCAACAATACTCAGCAGTCCCTGAAGTCATCAAGGAGACCAGTCATGAATATAGTCATAGCCGTAACTCAGTCAGAGAAGTTGGATGAGGCAATAAATCTAGTTCAAAGATTACTGCTAGACTAGACTCTTGATTAAACCCTAATGTCAACAAGAACTCTAATGATTCCTGACAGGTCTGATTATAACAACACAGAACTAGACAAGTTCAAACCTAATGTGAGTCCACCTGTTCTTTCTTGATTGGCAGTATTTCTAGCTCTTAGCCCCTGCTAATCTGAGTTCTAAGCTTCCTAACAGCAATAGTATTAGATAGATGGGTATCTCAGCCCTATTTACCTCACCAAAATTAAAAAATCCTTGCCATGTTTATATAGTCAAGGTAGGCAACCTAGAAGGTAAAAACCTCTCCATCTCATCCAATTATACATGACATAAGGGGTAGTAAATGTATGCTGGCCATACCTCTTTTTTGTTTCTGCCTCTGTACTAATCTTACCTGAGCAAGACCAGACTTGATTAACTCTATGGTTTTATTAGATCTAGAATAAATCTACTTATTGAAAACTATTAGACCAAGCACAATGATCTGCTTCAGCCCTAGGCTCAAGCTGATATAGAAAGTTCTTTAAGTCAAATTTGGGCATCCCATTTCTCTCTGGACAGTTCCTTACTGCCAGCTTTATGGAACCCTATCTGTTTCTTTTCCACTGCTCGTAGACTCTTGTGATTCAACTACCATCAGGAGAAATACTGGTGAGAGAAGGAGGGAAATATAGGCAAATTTGGAGTGAAAAACAAGAGGAGATTCCTTGTCTGTTCAGCCACCATGAATGTAAACCTTAGTTTTCAGTACAGCCCTCTATCTGTCTTACACTTCTGAACAGTGTGTGTACCGCTACTAGAAGATGACCAGAAATATCCAGAGGGAAATAAACCATCATGATTTAACAATTTACTATGGCAGCAAACTCCAAAATTATTGTAATTTAATGTGATAGTTTTATCTAAACCCTAACACAAACTCTGTCCTTATTTTCAATACACTCCTTGGTTGCACATCAGCCAAACTCAAAAATGAATCTGCTGTTCTGAGCCCACTTTGGGATTTGATTGTTAGTGGAACTCTTAGAATCCATTATCTTCAGACTTAGGAAATCTTAGCACTAGGTTAGTCAATATGCAGTAAAAATCTGAAGCCCAACAGAAGCCCAACTCACAGTCTCCTTTAGAACTTTAATGGCTAACACTCCTAATAACTTTGGTAATAAGGCTAAATTTTGTTCCACATGATCTGTTTTATTGAGCCTTAAGTGCAAAGCCAGCTCTGACCCTGTTATCACAAGTGCTATTGACTGGCAGACACAACCTGTAACCCAGATTTGAGAGAAAATCTTTGCCCTTCAGGAGAGATAGCTGAAGGCCAAGAAGCAGAACATCAAGTATCTCAGGTGAAGACAGATTCCTTTGTTTAGACAACTGAACTGAGTTGACACTCTTAGTGTTAGGCACATATTCTACTGCTCTAAAGGTGAACCGTGACTATGCCCAATGTTTAGAAGTAACAGGGAATAATATTCCCTGCCTCAACCATGAAAATACTATCAACTATTGTGCAACTCTTCCTTTTGGGTTCTGGTTTAAGCTGTCATTTTTACAGACAGACAGTCTACTAAACCCCAGCCGTGACTCCACGATTAAATCAGGTTCATTGATGTTATGTGCAATGTCACTCCTTATTTTTACACGGAGAAACCAAATGGTTCCTGTTCTAAATTTCTTTCGTGGCATATATTTTAATTGCCCTGAAACTGTCACAGTATAGAATACACATCTCCAAAACCTAGCACTAGGCGAAGGCTTGACTGAATATACTGAGTGATGAAAGTCTTAATTTTTACACTGGGAAACTTAATGACTGATGACACACTGCCACTCAAGAGTTTCTAGTTTACCACACCTGGCCTCATAGTTCAATCATATGAATTATAAACCAAGACACATATTTAATCTCTACCTTCTTAAATCTATTTTGTAATCTACTTTCAAGTGCTGCATTTGCCTCTCTAACAGTTTCTTGTTTACTACAATGTAACAAAAGCCTTATACTGTGCTCTCTGAGGCCTTGCGAAATACCTAGAACCAATTGGTCATGCGGGCTAGGGCAGACCATGGGAGGTCTCTATCCAGACTACCGCCCAAAGCATGGTCAGCAGTACCTTCAGACAAGGTTGCTCAGAGTTGTTATGCAGTTAGGTCTGAAAACTGCCAGGCACAGAGATTTCAGTCTCTTTAGACTGCCCATTCCACTGCATATTTTTCCTCATTGAGGGCTTTTTCGTTAACTCCAGCCTGCCCCTCTCATCTTTCAGCCTCTACCCACTGCCTCTTACTCTACCACAATATACCACTGTGAAATGCCTAGCTGTGTCTCCCTGAACCCCTGCTGTCAGTGACACAGTTACTGTTCAGAACCATTGGCATCATCACTCCTCCTGGATAAACCAGCCTTGGTGCCACAGTGCAAAAGTTCCAGATACCACTGATTTGGTAGCCTATGCTTTATTGTGAATCACATTCCAGGTGTAGTATAATCCAAGTGCCGACCAAAGAGGACTATTCAGTTCCCCTTGAGGTAGCCCAGGGTGCTCTTTACATTCATCACCGCCAGGATTCACTGCAGCCTCAGTTCAGCTAACCTGCTCATCAGGACATGCAGTTGTGGACGTGGTTTAGTGATGGACTTGACAGTGTTAGGTTCTACTGCAAAAACACATACTGCAAAAACACATGCTGCAAAAACGTGCCCAACCACAAGTGCATGAATGGTCTACTATCTATAGGTCCAGTTGAATTCAAAAGAGCAAGTCAAGTTCATTAATGGTATGGTTTATTAAGTACAATATATATGGTTCTTTTGGACTGCTGTTGATATTTGCGTTAACTACCAAGTAGGTATATTTATCACTAACAACATTATTGCAATCACAAACCTAATTTCCCAGATCAAAACACTTGGCATAGCTGAGGATGCAAGACTTAGCAAAAGGCATCCCTTCTGGGGAAGGCAAGGAGGACAAACCCATCAAGATGTCTCCAAATTTCATGTTGAATTCTCGTCCTCCAGTTAGGTATGCTGGGATTAAGACTGTGGTCAAACTTCCTGATCCTACTCATGGCATTTTATGGAATATTTAAAAGGTGTACTTAGTAGCAGTTATACAAAGTATTTCTTGGTATCAAGCAAAGGAACAAGACCACGCAGCTTTCATTCCACTCTGTTCCTCTCTGATGCTCTGGCAACACAAACCACTGAAATTCCATTCAGTTTCAGTGTCTGCTCTGATCACCATGGGCCCCATCATGTTTGAGCTTTGCATTTTCTTTGCTCTTTGATGTTTTAACAAATGTACAATTGGACTGATCTTAGAGGTCTTTTCCAACTGAAATGAAAGTGATTCTAGGGCCCACATGACCTCCTCTGCAGAGTTACTGTCAAGGCAGACAGTGATGCAGTACTACATTTGTCCATGCTGAATTTCATGAGATAGTCAGTCTAGTTCTCCCAAATGTGCATGTCTGCTTTTGTTTTGTATTGAATGCACCTGCATCCTTCCATTCAAAACTCAATGAAGGTGTATTTCACTTTGTGATGTTGGCCATTGATAAAGATGCTAAATAGAACAGGCTCCAGGATAGACATCTGAAGAGTTCTGCTTTTAACCAGCCTCCACACAGCTTATGACTAATTAACCACTCTACTTTTCATTGCAAGCTATTCTTTATCTCAATTATTTTGTGGGCAATAAATGAAATCTTTGCCTAGCCTTTACCTTTGACTCATACTTCACCCTTGGTTCATCACACAGTGTTCCCTATATTGTCATTTCTCCTTTTGTTCTTGAGAAAGCTCGTGACAAATTTCCACACTTCTAGGATACACTTAAGATGCCACTCTTAGTCTTGTCCTAGTTGTTCTCCTGGGTCAGACTTCCATCGACATGTTTTTGTTGCTCCAGGAATTCCATGTCTTCTTACAGCATCAATAGTCTAAACTCTCCTCTCAGTTGCAGACTTGCACTCTCATGAAATCTAGGCTTCCCTTGGGCAAAGAAATACCTCATATCATTTTGTCACTGATAATCTTAGCAAATAA
Source organism: Pachyramphus minor (assembly GCA_013397135.1). Taxonomy (NCBI): domain Eukaryota; kingdom Metazoa; phylum Chordata; class Aves; order Passeriformes; family Tyrannidae; genus Pachyramphus; species Pachyramphus minor. The sequence goes on along the minus strand of VYXB01000769.1, from coordinate 26,455 downwards.
AATACTCTTTTCTCAACAGTTATCTTTTCAGAGACCTTCTTACTCTCATGCCTTAATTTCCAAATTTAATCAACTTAAACCCTAACTGAACCCTAATTCTAAATTTCCACAAGTTTCTAAACACATATAAATTATTTCTTCTTTTGATTGAGAAATTTAAGAATTGTTTACCTACACTTTTTTCTGGTTTTGCTTTACCACCAAGCATTTACTGTCAGACCCAGGGATCGGATTACTTTATTACCGAGGTGCCCAACACCAAATTTCTCAATACATTTTTTGTTATTTCTTTTTCTGTGACTTTCTTTTTGGACAGTCACAACTTCTAGTTTATTCAACCTTAAACTGAGTTTCTTGGCACTACTAAATTTTCACTGAACTACTAAACCACCATTATTCTAAACTCAGCTTTGGTCTTGTCTGAAATGTATTATTCTTGGTTTTTTATAAATCCTGGTTTACATAGCCTTAATCTGAATTCTTGGGTTCGGGTGAACTCAGTAATTTCCTAGACAATTCTAGTCCTCATTTTATCATTGAAAACCTCAATAATCATGGTTCTAAATACTGATTGGGATTTTCTACTAGTATGGTCTCAATGTATTGCCATAGCTTCAGTATATATAAGTCATAATCTTTGCTATATCCCTGGACAAAATGTCAAAATATAATTCCTAATGTGGAAAGAGGAGAACTGTGTTAGTGTTCTAACTTCTGTGTTCCACTTCTTGAAAGTTAACTTTAGTGTAAAAACCTCCTAAAAATGAAGATAAACCATAAACCTTGGTTTCAGTGAACCTCGGCAATACCATCTCAGACATTATTCATCTTTTTCTGACAAGGAGTTTCATTCTGTAATCTGCTTTCTCACAGCACTATTGCTGTCAGTTCACAGCTTCTGTTTTATTAAACCCTAATTCCAACCATAGGTTTCTACTAGCTTCGGTGGTGTTCTCCAAAGGTCACTGCCAATTTTCACTACTGAGAAAGCCAACAGCTAGTATTTTAAATTTCATCAAGATTTTAAGATTACTTTGGGATCAGCTTTCAAACATTCTCATTATTATTATTCACTAAGATGTATTTTCATGGTATGATGCCTTAAAGTTCGGATTTTTTAACTTTATAGATTTCAAAAGTAGTTATATAGCAAATGTAGGGCTCTGTGTAGTAGAATACAGGCTTTTGCCCTTTGGCACAGCAGTTACACACACTAAACCCTGTTGTCCATTTCTCCTATCAATTCTCCTGAATTCCAGTAATGTGTTTAGTCTTATTTTCAAGATAGAATTACAGAAAACACCCCAAAATCTGCATAAGAACATATGGACATAGACACAACAACCTTCAAGTCCAGAGCTTTGGAGAGCCTCCAAGAACAACACATGCTCCAAGGAAGATGGAGATGAGGAAGAGGAGGTCCCAAAAAGACCCCAGACCCAAAACCCCGAGGAAGCGTGTCGGGGGCAGAATTTAATCATGGCTAATAGGACTGGATAGAAATCATTATAAAAACTATAACACCCATGGTCGGGCACAGCGCGCGGAACTTAGTATTTCCTGGAAGCTTAGAAGCTCATTAAAACCTTTTATTCCTTATCTTACCTCTACCTAATTTGGCCAGGGTTTTTTTCTCCCAAACCATTTTAGGCAAGAGTATCTGGTGGAAAGATGCTCCTGGGTCTGTCCCTACACAAGTTAAGCTTGTCTTAGAGCAACTTCATGTCTCACTTCAAAGAGCACTTTTACGTCCTAACAAGTAGGATGGTTACTTAGTCCCTAAGTTGAATCTGAGTCATCAGTGCCCTGGCAGCCAGGAGGGCCAACCGTGTCCTGGGGGGCATCAGGCAAAGTATCTCCAGCCAGCTGAGGGAGGGGATTTTCCCGCTCTGCTCTTCACTGGGGTGGCCTCACCTTGAGACCTGTGTGCAGTTTTGAGAACCACAGTCTAAGAAAGATGTAAAGCTCTTAGAGAATGTCCAAAGGAGGGCTAAAAATCTGGTAAAGGGCTCTGAGGGAAAACCATATGAAGAGCGACTGGCTTCTTGGGCCTGGATAAGAGTAGACTGCGGGGAGGCCTCATTGAGGTCCTCAACGTCCTCACCAGAGGAGGCAGAGGGACAGGGACTGATTTCTTTACTCTCATGTCCAGTGACAGAACTAAAGGAAATGGCATGACAATGAGTCAGGAGAGGTTAGCTTGAATATTAGAAAAATGTTCTTCGCTCAGAGGGTGGTTGGGCACTGGAACATGATCTCCAGAGAAGTGGTCACAGCACCAACCCTGCCAGAGTTCAAGAAGCATTTGGACAGTACTCTCAGGCACATGGTGTGACTCTTGGGGATGGTCCTGTGCAGAGCCAGGACTTGAATTTGATGATCCTGATGGGTCCCTTCCAACTCAGCATATTCTATGATTCTATATATGCTAGAGCTCAGATTTTAAGTGGTATTAATAAAATCCTAAGAAATTTCTAACTTTGCCACTGCAAACCTAATCACCACTACCTTAGAATAACATTATTTCTTTATTTATTTGCTTGCTTATTGATTTACTTTCAGTCTACCAGCTGTGTACTTTGGCAAATCTAGGAATCACTGCAAATTCAGAGGAGGGAACCTCCCCAGACAGACAGGACAAAACTACCTGATCAGCACTTTTAGGACTAAACTGTCATGTTGTGCTAAGCTTTCTAGTTCATTGACTCCCACAGCTGTAAGACCTAAATGCTCTTAAACTATCCATAGTCCCAAGATAGCAGCCAATACTGATTGCACAGAAAGACTAAAACAATTATTTGATCAAACTGTTGCCTTGAATTTCAGCACTAAATGTGGTGCAGAAACCACTACCACTCAAGCTCTAAATTAATGCAGATGGCTTATTAAAAGAACAAGATAATAAGTCAGTCTGGTACTATGAATTCTGTGCATTTTGCTGCTACACCAGCAACAAATCTACAACTTTTTGTGAAAAATATAGGATTGCCTAGAGATGACAAAGGTAAAAAACTGAGGCAAACATATATATTTTAAAACCAGAAATAATAGGTTTCTGACAATAAAATTCATATTTTAGTATTCCACAACTCCTTCCGTCTTATTCTGTGCTCAGACGAGCTGTGATACTGCTAAACCCAACCTTCACTAACACAGAGATCACCCTATCTGACTTCTATGTCCTTGAAAGCAAGTTAGAAGTACAACATGATAAACCATTTCTGCATTAGAAATACAGTTTATATTTTATTTCTTTTTCAACCTTTCAGTACAAAGGTGAGAAATCATTTCCTAGGAGATTCAGGTTTATGATTCCATCTTTATCCTGGGCTACCCTATCTTACTCTCTTCAGTTTCCAATTCTACGGATTAAAACCATTCTGATGAGGGATTGAAAAGGTGATCTAACAGTCAGAATTAAGGCCCAAAAGAAATATGCAGCATATTTTATCAATAAAGTCTATAATTTAAGAATACAAAACCATGACAAGGAGTTATTTTAAAAGATTTTCAAACTAATTATTTTGCATAATTTAACACATGTAAGCATTCCTGTAACAAAGAATGATTTAATATATCTACCTAGTTTTCAAATTAATTGTTTAAATATGTTCTTGTACCTTCATTTGACCTTCAGTTTGCAAGAATCAGTACTCCTGTGACACTGTGATGTCATTGTGAGATTACTTCAATTACCTATATGCATGCAAAGGGCATAACTAAGGCTTTTTTATATGTCTACAAAGAGTCTGAAGCCATCAGATGTATGATTGGATTTAATTTTCATATCTATTCATATTGTTAAGTCATATTCTGAAAAAGCAAACTTTAACTTTCCAGAGGTACAGTTATTACACAGTAGATAACTAAGAGAAAAGTTCTGAGATCCCAATGAGAAAAACATGGTTAATATTTTAGAAAGTGCAATAAAGTACCCAGGTCGCATTTGAGATAGGATAGGAATGGTTAGACTTGTCCCATAAAACATCACAAACTACATTCAAAAACCAGTGGAAAATTTCACTCTTGTCAAAATGCATCATGCCAAATAAATGGAAAATTTATAAAAAGAAAAGAAAAATTTTAGATGAAAACAAGTATTGTATGAAAAGTTTTACTTTGTAGATTACTTTGTTTATATTTACTTCTCTGCCTTGCAACAGATTTTTGAAATGTGGAAGTCCTTAGATATTTAGGTACTGCAAATGGTACTCTGAGGCATCTGAATAGAGAAGGAGGAAATCGAATTCTCTGTGTTGATGCAAGAAGAAATGGTAGATGGGAATACAAAGGTTTCTGAGCCCCCAAAACCATTTGCTTTGGAAAGTGAAGGTAAGCATCATGTTGTATCCTGTATAAAATATGGATCTAAATACACAGTACCCTGCACTCAACTTCTGTTCAATGGGAAAGGAAAAAGGACAGAGAAAGTTTTCTGGTTTTAGCCATATTGTTCATTGAATTTCTGAGAGAAGTTATCTGAGAAATAACTCTCAAGGAATCCAAAGTTTTTTATTTTATGAAAAAAGAGGCTATATTGTATTCTTACAAAGAACAGATGTTTTCCTTCGTTATTTTTGCTTCTCACTCTGCAGGATGGAAAGATCTTATATCTTCATCAGCCACAAAATATGGAAACGTCCTTAAAAGATTGATATTACAAACTTGGAACAAGTCCAAGTGCAGTTATTGTTTGCACTACACTTTAGAGTACGTAATTCAGAAATTAAGTTGTGGTTTCTGAAGCCTATGCCAGGATAACTCATTTGGCTTTCTCTTACATTCAGAGTCTTTGTCAAGGAAAGAGTTGGTTGATACAAAACAGAAGAGAAACTCTGAAAGCTATTAACTACTTTCCTATTACATATGAACTTCTGTCATACTGTTAAAAATAAACCTTTATTATTCTTTTTTGTGCTGCTGGGGCAAATTCCTGTGATATACAGAATTCCTCTTTTCTGCTTCTGCCATTCAGCAAAACTCCTCTTGTCTCTGCGATCTGCTGCCATGAACAAGGAAGGCAGCTTCCAATCTCAGTGAATTTTCTTTTAGAGAGAAACTTAGGGTCTTTTCCTAGTCAGCAAGTCCTTACAGAGGACTTGAAATTGACTTATCATTTATTTGTATTATTTTTTACGTGTTTTGTGCTTTTTGGGTTTTAAAAGGTTTTTTTCCTGCTTTCCCTTTGGCTCTGTCAGGTCCCTTTAAAATTCATTACAGAAAAGAACAAAAGAACCCAACTAAGCATAACTATGCTAAATCATCCCAGCAGTAGAACATTCAGAGATGAATTGGTCTCAATTAGTGCCTTGCACAGTTCTGTACTGCCCAAGTGCTCTTGCCCTTTCTCTTCTTTCTAAGGAGAAGTGGAAAAAAATGCATCAGAGAGTACTATCACTAGCAGTAATTGTTACTACTAATGCATGCCATTTTCATTAAGTATTCAGCTTTGGCAGAACATGTCTCTACTAATCTCATATTCCAAAATAATTGAACTCAGAAGTAATTAAAAACGCATATTTATTTTTAGTCCCATTATTCCCATTAATCACTGTAGTTAAAGCAAAAAAGAGAAGATCTCAACCAGTAGGACGAAAGGACCAGATCAGAGACTATTTAGAACATTCAGATACTTTGAAATAGCTTCAAGAAGATAAGTTTAACCTTAGAATAATAAAAATGGTCTATTAAACTGATAAAATCACTAGAGAATCACTTTGAGATCTCCTAAGGAATGAGCAAGAATGTAAAGGAAAGGTAAATATACTGTCTTTCTTTAAAAGGAACAGAACTTAGATAATTAACTTAATTGGAATACCTGGGTACATTTTAGAGTAAATTATCTATCAGTACAGAAATTAAACAAGCAACAGCAAGCTGAGTTGCAGCAGAAGTAGATTTAGTTTGGAAAAAAAAAAAGAAGATAGTTTACTTGCACAAGATTCTAAGAAAGCTTGAAGTGTTTAGCGTGGCAAAGTCTCAGAAGGATGTTAGATGTGTATATATATATAAACCTGATGAGAGTGGAGACACACTCTTCTGTGTGTTGCCCTCTGGACAGGCAAGAGGCAACAGACACAAGCTGAAACATATTAAACTCTGCTTAAGCATGAGAAGACACTTTTTTTGCTGCACAGTTGGTCAAGAAGTCTCTGTCCTTGGACCCTTTCAAACTCACTTGGACATGAGCCTGCACAGCTTGCTGTGACTGACCTTGCTCTGAGCAAGGGTGAGGCTAGGCGATCTCGGCAGGCACTGGTCCATCTCAGACGTTCTGTTGTCCTATGTCCTGACAGACTAGGAAGGTTTATGAATTTTAGTAAGATTTCTGAAGTATTTCATTTGACATTCTCATAAACAAATTAAAGAACATGAACATAATGAAAATTATGAAAAATCTTTTAACATGAGCACAGATTCAGCACTTCCACATCCAGTGAAAAATCATTAATGTTTCACTGAATCAATAGAAAGACTTACTTAATAGGATTCTGTGGGGGCTTGATTTGGGTATGCACTTGCTTCCTATATCACCAATTAAATGAGTATAAGACAAGAAGTTTTTACTACATATGAAAACATATCGATATAGAAGGAAAATATATTTGAATGAAGTATGTTCTATGTAAAAATAATTACATTTCATATTTGAAAGGAAAATAAGCATGGATGAAAGATTAAAATCGCCATTCTAACATTTCAAACAATTTTGATATCTTAGAGGAACAACACAAACCGAAGATTTCATTCATTAGATGTTTCTGGTAGTTGCTTAGAGAAGAGAAAACTGGATGGTAAGCAATTCTTCAGAAAATAAAATAATAGAATATGTATGACTGTCAGATGAACTCTAGTTAACGAAGACCTGTTCTGAGGTAATGAACATTAGGTGAGAATGTATAAATAAGAGCACAGAATGCAGGATAAATGAATTAACTCTTCCTCTTTGCTCCAAATTGGTAACACTTAACCTAAAGCATTACAGTCATTGATTTTGAAGGAAAAAAGTTTTCACCTTTCACTTCCATGACACTTTGATTAACAGGGTCACCATGATTACTCACTTTACTTCGTAGTGCAAATATAAAAAGTATGAACTCATCAGCACGGAAGTAATATTCAAGTAATTCCTTCCTAGGAGCTACTGTGATGAAAATATAAGCCTTAAAATATTGCCTCTGATGTCCATGTTCTGAGCCTCCACAAGAATAATGAATTCCATAATATAAGATGCATATCACTGCTCTTAGAATGATGTTACATGGATAGGACTTCAGGGACTTTATGTTCAATAGTAATTTATTCCTAATCTGTTTTGCATGCAAACATTATAAATTTTGTGGGAAGAAAAGATTAAAAATGCTTTCTGAAACATATTAAGAAACCAGACCTTATAATAGAAAAAACAAGTGTATTTATTTTTAAAGGGATATTTATAATTCACTGAAATGTCTTCTTGAGGGTTTGAGGTTTTTCACACCACAGGGGCCTTGTTCAACTGCCAGTAACAGGGGAAAAAATGAATCTTTTTGCACGTTTTGGCTCAGTGATCCCAATATAAGCTAAGAAATCAACAGTTTCTGATTGATTGAACCCATTGGTGCATTGAAAATTTCTGATAGTTTAAAAGATTACAACTTCTCTTCTCCAAGAACAGTTACTGAGGATAGCAAGCTAGAAAACCCTAACAAGAGCTCACCCACTGAGATGGGTTTTTTCCAATGCATATATTTATCTAGACTACTTTAAAATAGGTAAACCCTTTTCCTGAACAAATTATGCTTGCTGATCTTTATAGTGAACTCTCAATTCCGACAGTCAAAGAGCGCAATCAAAGATTTTTTAAATCTGACCAAAAAAAAAAAAAGAGAGAAAAACCTCACAACCAAAAATCATGTTCTACATTTTGATCTAGTCTCTTTTTTTAAAATATTGTCATCTATTCAATCGTGACAATATAGATTTTTTTTTTTTTTTAAGAATAACAGATATACAATATGGTAATATGGTTTAGTCTCACAGATAAATAAAGAAAGGATTTCTTTCACCTCTTTTTCTTCTCTAAAGACTTGTGGGAATTCAAAATCCAATGATGCATTGTCAATAGAAATTAGAAATATCTAATAAAATGGTCTTTGTGAGCACAGACCAGCTGCTGAAGCTCTGTAATATAGTCAGAATCAGCAAGGATGTGGAATAAAGCAGCTGTGCCTTTCAGTTGTTTTGCTCAGCTATTGCTGTTAACATCTATAACAGAGGAAACAAGCACAGGCACCATCTGAATTTCTGCAACACAACTGTTTGCTCGATTCTCTCTTCCCTTTCTCTGAAACTGTTCCATGTGTCTCATGGAAAGATGGGGGCAGGGCACGTTCTATTTTGTTGCTTCTATTCTACACTTAACTTCCTTTCCTGTTCCACAGAAATGGAGAATACATCAATCTTTTTTTTCCTTGTAGTAAGGGAAAACAAACTGGTTCATAATATTCAATCAGTCTGCATGCATTTCTATGTTGCACAGGGAGCTGTTTTGGATCCCAGAGGCACAGTTCCATCTCAAAGTTGAAATGAGTTGCCAAAAAAAAAATGTGACGTTTTTAATCTAAAAATCCTATCTATAACTTTAAAAACTACAAACAAATGTTCCATAAACAATAACAGGGAATTTGTACTTGAGAAAAATTTCTGAAGAGCCTCTTTGTAAAGACACTAATCATTCCTAGTGATAAAAAGAGCCATCTGAGAAAAAGCATTGGAAAGGCTGTCCATGCAATGGTTCTGAATGCTAATGAGCATCACTTTACGTAGAGGACAGTGCTGAACTTCAGAAATGAAGCAAATGATTCCTCTCCATTGCTGCTGACAAATATTTCAGCTATAAGACCTGATTAAGTACTAATTGCTGCCTGGCAGTGAATGCCTTTTGTGGCAACTTGAAATGAAAATGGGGATGTGTAGCCAACCAAGAAATTCACTAGCTTGGCAATGACCTGTTCAGAGACTCTGATGGACATTTAGTGATACATTCAACTGTTTTCATGATGTGGTATTTTTTAAATTCTCATCACCTGAAAGAAAAGATCCTGTAACAGAAAAACCATTCTCTGACTAGTTTGCTTAGAATTTCCATAGAGTAAATGTCATTCCAATTTAGCTTATTATTTTAATGGATATTTTGACGTGTGTAGCATAATATGAATCAATATGGCTTGAAGAAAAAATATTAATAGATCACTTTTTGAATATGTATTTATTAAAAATGCCATCACACAAGTGGACCCAAATAACATTTAATCTCAAAATATGAGACCTTTAATGAGTAGGTTAAATTACCTTCTGTAGATAATTCATCTGACAAGTGCAGTTCAGTTCTTTGTTCATAAATCATTCATGAATCCATCCAAATTATATATACATAAGTTGGGAAAGATTCGTGAGTGATTATAAATAGATATTAACCATCCATGGGCATATCCCAAACAGATTATGCAAACAAATTTTGGCTGCTAAATTGTTCACATAATGGTGCCTCCATCTGTTCCAGGCATTTCAGTTGGTTACATTGAACATGGGGCTATTATTGTTTCTGCTTTCCCATAAGAGGACAGAAAACCAATACAAGCCAACAAAAGAATAGAGAGAATAGCAAATATTTTTGTTCATTGCAAAATAATCTGCTTCCATCCACTTTAACATAAGAAACTGTAGTTCTCTGAGCACTTTAGTGTACATTTCTAAAATTAGCAAAGCAAAAATATCTGTATTTAAACATTAGAGAAGCATGAATATGTTTACATAAAGACTTATAAAAATCTGAATCTTTTGTACAGCACAAATAGGTACATAATCTGTCCAAATCAATAAATTGCAGTGCAGTTAATTTTCATTACTTTCTTTTCAACCTTGGTAACAGCACCAAATTTCTCTGCTTGTTCATCCCTTTCCTTACTGTTGTGTAGAAAAGTATTTCATGACACCCTCTTACATGTTATTTAATTATAATCCTGCCTTTCAGCTTTGAAGAAAAAAAAAAGGACACAGCAAAATGCATATGGCTAAAGCAGATACACTTTTTTATTTTTTTTAATTTCTCGGGAGTATGTGTAGAACAGTGGATTTCTTACTTCTCTAAAACTTACTCTTCTCTGGATTCTAACATTTTAATGCTTATGAGTTTCAATTTGTAATCTCTATTTAAAGTATTTCTGGCATTAAAGACCTTCCCAGAGAAGGCCTGTGAATATTGAACTGATGGAAATATTTTCTTCCAATCCTGACCCTAGTTTTCTAAATAAAACTTGGGCCTCCATTGAAAAAAGATGAGTTCCATTTCCTGCGGAGGGGAGGGGAGGGGAAAGGAGGGGAAGGGAGTGGAGGGGAGAGAAAATACATCTATCTATTTCGGCAAAATCACTCTGAAAAGAAGATGAAGATTAGGAGCATTTTCGTCTCAAAGAAAACTCTGGCCATTAGCTGCCTACCTAATGCTGACATTGCAGTTGGTCACTTTTATCTAACACAAACTAGAGAGAATATACAGCGATATTAGTTTGATTTTAAAGTGTGTAACTAGCTACAGATGACCTGTTCACAAAGATTTGTCACAGATTACCATTCTATTTGTAATTTCTCGGACTCCTATAGTTCCATTGACATGTAATGATAGAGATAAGTGTGTCTGAAACTAAATGGACTGCCACATACAGCTGTAAAATCTTCTAATGTTTTCCAGCCTTGTCCAGAAACAGTCGTGCCTGTCTTGATCTTGGGTGGGCTATCATCCCACCTGCAGAGGGAGACTGGAGGAGGTACATTCCCAAAGTTCCTCGAGTTCCATGGTGTTGACCACTGTGTGCTGTTGTTACTCTCCAGGAATTTGTAAGCATCCCTTCAGCTGAGAGACAATAAGTCATTGTGGAAGTATCTTTCAGTATAAAGTAAAACAGACCCATGTAAGGTACAGCTGAGGATAGTTTAAGCAAACCTGTTCCACTTGACTCTGAAATGGACTAGAAGTGCTCATGTCATCAGATATCAGTCCCCATAACTGAGGCTCCAGCAATTTCAAACTGAAAAGTATTAATGACTAGCCATGGGCTAATGATATCTTAAATTGCTGCATCTATTTCAAAAATGAGTGTATGACTGTGCCCTAAGGTTCTCAATTTCAAAAGGATGGATTATGAGAAATTAAGAGTACTGGTTGCTAAAGACAGCTGCACTGACAAAAGTAAAATAAATTTGGAAAAAAAGCAAATCTAAAATTTATACCCCAGCCAAGGGGAAAAACTTCTATGGAGGGTTTTCAGACCTAATTAGCTAAATAATAACTTCCAAAAGGATGTTAAGTGCAAGTAGAATTACTATAAAGATTGACAGAAAGGATTGTTCAACAAAAAACCACTATATTTTAGTCACCAGAAAACACAGGGAATAGCTAAAAGTCAACCTGACAGTGTCTAAGAAGAAAATTAAAAGAGAATTGTTTATAGAAAAGGCATAGAATCTTCAAGTAAAAACTTAAAACTGAGGGTAATTTAGATGAAGTTCATAGCTAAGCAACAGCTTGCCTCAGTTTCAGCTAGGATAATTGCCTGAGTGGTATGAAAGATGGGTGAACTAAAAAAATTTAGAAGGGAATGGGAAGGAGGGGAGAGGATGACAGGGAAAGACAAAGGAAAAGGCAGAGCCAAAGGGAAAGGGAAAGGGAAAGGGAAAGGGAAAGGGAAAGGGAAAGGGAAAGGGAAAAGGAAAGTTTACCTTCCATATGTATTCTGACCATTTCTAGAATGCTAATTAATTTGTAAATATTAATATCATTTTGCAAATGTACTAAGGGAATGGAAATAAAACCAGGTTGTTATGTTGTCTAAACTAGAACAAAATGTTAATGCATATTTGTTACTTTGATATCAGGAGCCTAAAGCTGATGGAAACAGATACCTGAAAGGATTGGAAATAAGTTCACATACCTTGTTGTGGGTATTCGCACTTCAAATGCAACACTAAAGCTCAGGATGCTTTCCCATCTGAATATTATTCAGTAGACAGGACAAAATGAGGCAGTCTCTCTTAGTCTGCTTTTAAATGCCTTTATCACCACTGCAAAAATTTGAAGAAACATGAGGGATGAACTGACCAGAAAATTATATTATGCTACAGCAATAGAGGCAATGTTTCCACCATATCAACAACTGAAACATGTGTCTGATTTTCGTATACCGCAGTTCTGACTGTCCAATCAGTACTTTTTACTGTGTGTAAGTTTATTTTCATGCAAACAGTTCCTGTTCTTGCTTTCCAAAAGGTGTGTGTTTTCACTCTTGGAAATGATACACTGATCTGACACAAAATGGTATCGTAGGTCTCTCAAGCAGTTCTTATGTCAGAAGTTATGCTAATATTGAGAATAGAGCACTAATCAATATTGGTTTGTTCTGTTGCATTTTCAATGCGTTTAACCAGGTATTGCACCGAAGGCAAGACCCTCCCACAAGAAAAGGAGTTCCACATGATGTCAAAAAGCACCAGAAGACTTCTATGGCAACACACATAGGAAGATCTTGCTGGAAATAAGGAACAACAGTTGCAAAACCCCTTCTCAACATAAACAAAAAAAAACCCAAAACAAACAACAAACAAACAGGTAAGTCAAAACCAGGCAGAAACTAGAAGTCTCTGTCCTTTACATTATTATATGATAACTGCAAAATGAAACTTGTGTGGGAGTATATTTGTACTCATGTTTTTGTCAGAATGGAGGATGAGCTGGGGACAAGGTTGTGATTTCTAGAGATGAATTGTTAAACTTTTGACTTGGGTCATATAAATGGAGATAAGTTTGTTGACCTCCAAGCTAATGACTATTTGTTTGTGTTGGGAAACCCATCTAGCTGATAGAAATGACAGTCACTGGCAAAAGGAAAATTAACAACTCTATTGGTCAAATATGAATGGCATGTAAAAGAAGAGATGAAAACTCGCACCTTACTAACTCACATTATAGCACAATCTCACAAATATGCCTTTCTCTGAGGTTTAAATTCATTCAGAGCTCTTTATAAGGAAACTGCATAGGAGTATTGTAGGTAGGGAAGAATTCTTAAAATTTTAGAGTAAAACTCCATAAAACTGAAGGTTTATGAGGGCACAGTAACATTCTGCAATAACCTTTCATCATGGTGTTGGAAAATTCACCACACACAAGAAAATGTTAGTATAATACTGTACCTCACATGATATTTGTAATAGTTGATCCTTTCATCTGTATTAGGTTTTTCAGACATTTCAGAACAATGCCAAAGGTGCATGTATGTCTATCTGTAACACTGGAGCCTAGAACACAAATAAATTTTTAAACATAGCAAAGTACATCTTAATAATGATTCCAGAGTGGTTTAATACTATTCTAAGAGTTAGAATCACAAGTTGTGTTATGTAATCTAGTTACGTATATAGTTGAAAATACATATTATAGTTGAACAAATCTCATGGAAATGGAGATTTCAATCACTTTTAGAATAATTACTAAAATATTTACTAAATTACTAAATTCATTTTGAGAGACTTTCTATTTTATAAATGTTTTGATAAATGAATGTTTGATATTCATTAAAATGTTTGTGACTCCAGCATAAACCCTCCCTGCAATGACAGCTTCATACCATTACCATTACCATTATCAGTATGTTTCTGGACTAAAAATTTGTGTTAGATATGTTGGAGCTGCAGGCAAATCAGTAGCCCCTTGACTAGGACCTGGCATGAGATTGCACTAATTGAACAGAACACTGAAAACTAGAGGAGAGACATAAGAAAATACTGGATGTAACAGGCAGCACTGTAAGAAGTCAACAAAAGCTACAGACAGTGCCATGAAGGATAGCAAGATCTCCCAGGTAGTTCACAGGAAGTTAACATACCGGACACTAGCAGTATCTAGAGGCGACACTGGGGAATTCCTAATGGGTACTGTCTTGAAAGACCAACAGTACCATTGTCACTATGTCAATAATAACATATAAACTAAGATTGTCTGGATAATGGAATCAGAAATACCAAATATGGACAAAGATATATCAGATATGTGACCATTTGATAAGAACGATTAGGAATTGTTTACTGAGAAGGAGATCAGTGTGGGAAAGGAAGGTACAAGGTACAAGGGCCAAACACCACAAGCACAAGGAGATCATAAGAAAAGGGAGAATAAGGTATGAAAATCATAAATGAGGTTTCCTCAGTTTATATATCAAAAAGCCCTGAGACTGGTCACTGCAGCTGGAGGAAGACATTAGAAAAACCCCACTTCTCTTACAATACCCTAAGAATCAATCCATTTCTGTGTTCAGGAAAAATGGAATAGTGGTGGTTAGGGTGATTTTCCTTAACAGCAATGAAACACCAAGAAAGACAGATCAAGCATCTGATATCACCATGCTAATGCCCCTTTCATCTCTCATGGCACCAGAAGTTCTCCACCACATAGAACAATTATTTGCCAGTCACTATTTAAAAAATTTCAGTTCTCTAATAGGAAAGTCCAAGGAAATCACATCAGAGTAAGTTGTATAGAGTAAGGTGTATATCACGTAAAGGAAACAGCAAGAAGCCAAAGCTAAACAGTCACAAAATTACTCTAAAAAGTTATTGATTACTCAACACCTCCTAAAACAAAACAGGTTATCTCCACTGTTTGAATAACAAAACTGTGTTATTCTACACGGGACTAATTTTGGTGCCAGTATTATTATTTGTAAAGCATGTTCAACTCTAGTTGATTATCAACTAAGCATTAGTGTAGGATTCAAAACTGGTAGAATAGTTTATCCAATTGCATGAAGATTTGAACCAGGATCTAAAGCAACACAGCTTTACTGCAATTCTTACACAAATATAGCTACTTCAGTGTGGATTTTCATGCCTCTAAAATGAAGAATATCTGAAACACGGTGTTCTAATTTTTATAAGCATAATCTTGCACTTCTCTACTTTGGTATTAAGAAAGTAAAAACAATACAAAAGAAAGATAAATCTCATATACTACTATGGAATTGTATCCATATTGGAAAATAATAAAGCTACTCTTCCTCCCCACTGGAGGCAGCTGTGTTCTTTCTTTCAGCACTCATGGAGGGCAAATATCCACACTCACAACAGAAGCCCTGCTGAAACTCTGTTTCATGCTGATTGTGACATAATTCTCTGAAAAAGAAAGGGGATATGTAACTCTAGTGATAATACTGGGTATATCGCTGGGAAAGTGGAACGAGTGTTAAATAACAGACTGGCACTGACAATTCAATGTTAGTTGGAGGCAAAACAAAGCAATGAGCTCTTGGAAAAAGAAAGTGATGAGAATTTCAAGTGTGCATACAAATAACTGAGGGAGGATCCCAGCTTCCACCACTTCACCTCTCCCTTTTGCTCTCAAAGACCTTTGAACTTTGTTTTGGGTTTTTTTTCAGCCGAACACCACCCTTCAGCTTGGAAAGTTGAAGGCAATATCAGAGAAACACGGACCATATCAAACCTTAAGGTATCTCTGTGTAGATCTCAAGGGGATGGGCTGTAACAACAGTAATAACAACAAGTAACTATATTTATGGTTCCAAACAGAGAATGTGAAAGAGGGACAGGAGAAAGATTGTCATGACCGGGACTCTCTGTGCTTGGTCAAATGCATAAAAAAATAGAAAAAAAGGTGAATGCAACAAAATCCTATTAGCTGTCCAGAAAGATGAAAATCTGCTAGTAACAATATTGTGATAAAAGCAGTTGGAAAGTTTAACTGTTTGACTCCACAACTATAATAATGATATTACTTAGCATTTATATGGTAGGTCTCATCTGCACAGCTAAAGCTCTTTGGAAAGATAGGGATCATTATCCTAATCTAGCATTTGCAAAATGAGTATGTAGAGAGTTTAAGCCAAGATTTAAGACTGGGTTCATCGGGGGGTTCAGTCAGGAAAAAAAAAGGCAGGAGGGGGAGGATCTGATTTAAAGAGCCTCTAAGAATCTGCAGCTTCAATTATCACAACTGGAAACTGCAGGTGCTCTGTCTTAGAGTGGATGACTTGTCTTAGAGACAAGTGCCTTGAGAGTTTATGGCTTAAGACTAAAGGGCAGACTATTGAGTGTAATGCTGTAGTGGGTGTTGGCTACAGGCCACATGATCAGTAGAAGGAAGGGATGAGGCCTTCTACAGGCAGCTGACCTCACAGCCATAGGTCCTGGTTCTGGTGGGGGATGTTATCCATTCTGATGTCCACTGCAGAAAAAACACAGCAAGACACAAAGCATCCAGAAGATTCCGGGAAAGCATTGATAACAACTTCCCGATGCAGGTGGTGAAGGAACCAACAAGAAACAGTGTTCTGTTCGACCTTTTCCTAAGAGACAAGAAAGGCCTGGTTGGAGATGTGAAGGCTGGGGGCAGTTTTCGCTATAGTGACCAAAAGATTGTGGAGTTCAATATATTGCATGAAGGAAGCAGGAAAGCAAGTAAAATCACATCATGAACTTCAGGAGAGCTAACTTTGGCCTCTTCAGGGATCTTCTTGGAAGAATTCCATGGGAACGCAACCTGCAGGGAAGAAGGATCCAAGGTAGCTGATCAATAGTCAAGCACTACTTCCTTCAGGCTCAAGAAAAGCACACCCTGAGAGCAAGAGATTGAGGTAAGGGGGCAAGACACCTGTGTGAATGAAGAAGAACCGCCTGACAATACTCAAGCAGGATACACACGAGGTGGAAGGAGGGAAAGGTCACTTGAAACAAATATAGAGATTTTGTCAGGGTATGTAGAAATGAGACAAGGGATACCAAGGACCATGTAGAATTAAATCTGGACAAGGATGTCAAGGATAAAAAGAAGGACTTCTTCAAATACATGAGTAACAAAAGGAAAACTAAGGGAAAGGTGGGACTGCTACCAAATAAAGGGGAGACCCTGGTGACGGGTCGCAGAGAAGACAGGGTTGTTGAACATTTTCTTTGTATCATTTTTCACTGACACGATCAGCCCTCAGGAATCTCTAAGCCAGGAAACAAGGGAAAAGGAAGGGTGGAAGGAAGACTTTCGCTTGGTCAAGGAGGACTGGGTTAGAGAACACCCAGGCAAACTTGACATCCACAATTCCATGACCCTTGACAGGATGCATCCATGAGAGAGCTGAAGGACACTATAGTGAGGCTGCTTACAATCATTTTGAAAGGTTATGGCAATCAGAAGAGGTGCCTGAGGACTGGAAGAAAGCAAATGTCACCCCAGCCATCAAAAAGGGTCAAGAAGGAAGGCCCAGGTAACGACCAGACAGTCAGCTCTCTTTCCTCAATCCTGGAAAGCTGATGGAGCACTAGTGTTGATGGATGAATAGGACTACATGATTCAGTTTTCCGGATTTCTCCACAGATCTCTTTCTGTGCTTTCCTTTTCATTAGCGTTATTTGGTAAACAGCAGCTGGTGTTGTCATTCAGTTAACCAGAATTCCCAGGATTTTTGCTGGCCTAATGTTTTGACTTCACACAATCATACTATCATTCTGTGACTGTTTTCAGTCATGGTAAACCACGCACACTATCAACTGTTTTTTCTCTTTGAGGACACAGCACTCTCTTTGTCAAGATATGGGTCAAGGCCAAAACACTCCCTTTTGATTCTAATTAACTGAACCACAGGTGCAGCTGGCTCAGCTCGTTCCCACAGAGCACCTTGTTCTAGAGGCCGTCTCTAAGCACATGGAGGACAAGAAGGTAGTGAGGAGTAGTCCGCATGGATTCACTAAAAGGAAAACATGCTCAACCAACCTCATAGCCTTTCATAATGAGACACCTCCCTAGATAGATAAAGGATATTGTCTACCTCAACTTCGGCAAGATTTTTGACACTATCTCTCACAACATTCTCATAGGCAAAGTCCAGAAGTGCAGACTGGACTGAGTAAGTGTATTGTGAATGGATTTAGAACTGCCTGAATGGCAGATCCCAGAGAGTCATAAGCAGTGGCACAAGGTTTAGTGAAGGGCTATCTCCAATAATGACCATGAAGGTTCTATACTGGACCCAGTATTAATGAATATAATCATCAATGAATTGTATGCAGGGGCAGATGGCTCCTGAGCAAGCTCACTGACAACACAAAGCTGGGAGAAGTGGTCAATACCCCAGGGGGCTGCACTGTCTTCCAGAAGGACCTCAACAGGTTGGAGAGATGGCCAGAGACAAACCACATAAATTCAACAAAGGCAAGTGCAGGGTCCTGCACCTGGGGAGGAATAACCCCAGACACCAGTACAGGCTGGGGGTTGACCTGCTGAAAAGCAGCTCTGCAGTGAAAGGACCTGGGGATCCTGGTGAACACCAAGCTGTCCATAAACCACTGTGTGCTCTGGGGGCAAAGAAGGCCAATGGTATCCTGTGGTGCATTAGGAAGGGCATTGACAGCAGGTAAACAGATGTGATCCTGCCCCTCTCCTCAGCCCTAGTAAAGCCACATGTGGAGTGATTTGTCCAGTTCTGGGGTCCTCAGGGCAAGAGAGACACAGAGCTCCTGGAGCAAATTCAGTGGGGGACTACCAGAATTATTATGGGACTGGAGCCCCTCTTTTATGAGGAAAGGTTGAGGGAGCTGGGACTGTTCAGCCTCAAGAAGGGACAACTGAGTGGGAACGTCATCAATATTTATAAATATCTGAAGTGAGGATGTCAAGAGGATGGAGCCGGGCTATTTTGGTGGTGCAAGCCACAGGATATTGTCAGAAACTGATGCACAGGAAGTTCCACCATAATGTGAGGAAGAACTTCTTTACTGTGTCAGTGATCATGCAGTAGAACAGATTGTCCAGAGAGGTTGTGGAATCTCCCTGAAGGAAGATATTCCAGAACAATTTTGATGCAGTCCTATGCAATGTGCTCTAGGATGACCCTGCTTGAGTATGGAAGTTGGACCAGATGATCCACTGTGATCCCTTCCAACTGGGAAGGGATTCTGTGATTTTGTGAAAGGCATAATGTGTGAAGTGTAAGGGAGACAGAAACTTTAATTTAGAAGGGAGGATTTACTGTATACTTTACAGTAAGAATGAACTTTGAAATAGAAAGATCTGAATATTCAGACTGAACAGTTTAGTGTAGCTGCCATGGTAACCCATGAGCAGGGGCCGTGTTGGTCATTATAAGTTCTGAATAAAGACATTGGACCATGTACCAGGAACTCCTATCTTCCACTGTACAGTCCTCTTAGCTTTGGCAACCAGCCCACTATTCAGATTCAAAAGGTATTGGCTAACATGCCCTTAAATTCTTATAATACTCTCCTGGAAAATGTGTTGGCTTAGAAACCCTTAATCTTGTACAGTACACTTCAGCAATTCTCAACTCCCACTACACGCTCCTTAAAGGTGATAGCTCACAAGCCACAAACACATCCATAAGCTCTTCACTCTCACAAAAATCTTCCAAACATAGTATGGAGTAGAATATGATAGCCAGTCTTTGCCTAGAAAAAATAAGGGAAGAAAACCAAAAATATCACCAGTCTTTAAATCCTATATTGGTGATGCTGCTTGGATAGTTGAGAGACAGAGAAAACGAAAGAGAAAGAAGAGAAAGAGAGCAAGGGAACCTGATCTGAGTCCTTTCACGGTTAATTTAGTGCATGCCTCTTATGTAAATTATAGACTTTTCACACTATTTTGTTCACATATGCACAGCCAGCCCTTCTCATATTCCAGAGAATGAGTAGAAGGGTGGGGGCACTGAGCACAGATCTTAAGGTGGGGCAGGAAGTTGGCTCAGAACAGGACTGCCCCACCCCTGCAAAACCCTGTATTCTGATTGTGTCTTTTCTGTCATAACAGAATGTTTTGGGTCCAATGCTCAAGCCAGTTTGAGAGGAGCTGGATGAATATCATATGTTGTGGCATGTATGTGTTGCTTAATGATTACAACAATTGCATCACTATCACCAAATAAAGAGAGAAAGAAAAGACGACATTTGCCGAAAATTAATGAAGCTGAGTTCACTAATCCCCTCTCAGATTAGAGACTTCCAAACATCTAAGGGCTGGGGGAATAAAAAGATGCAATTATTATGTAGAAGGCTGAGTCCCAACCAAATTTCCAACCCTGTCCCTGTAATAAGTTCTAATGCCCTTGCTACAGTTCACATCTGTTCCACTGTGCAGCTCACTACAGAAAAAACTTCCTCTCGAGAACAATCTCATAAGGCAGAAGCAGCTGCTCTTGTTCCTCCTGCTCTCCCTCTTCAATTCTTTGAAGCTGTGTCACTAAATTTCAAATGAAAAGTTTGCTTTATTACTTTAGCTTTCAGCAGAGTTTAGGGACAAGTTGGTTGCAAGACTTAGACTTCATACTGTAATGCATGAGAGGATGGCTTCACAGCTAAGACCCAGCCCTGTTTCCCTCCAACCTTAGAGTTGTCTAACTAATAAAATTAATTTGCCTCTCTAAAATTTAAAATAAAGACAAGATGTTTTGAGTTTTTCAGCAATCTAAATTGTCAAAACAGAAGGGATGTTATTTGTACACTGATTTGTCTGGTGAAAAGCCAAACTACAGAGAATCTGGCCTCAAGCCGAGTTTGAGTTGTTTCATTTCTTCTTTTTCCTGAGCTCAATACAGGCAAGATAACTTTTGTGCATCAGTGGCTGGGTCAAAAATTTAAAGAATTTTTTTTGAAGGAAGTCAAGAAAGGGCAGACATCAAAACAGCCATCTTGTCACAGTTAAAATAGTTCATATTTATGTCTACCATTATTTCCAGCTACTTATCAGTAAGAAAAGTGCAGAGTTAATAAATTTATGTCTCCACAAAATAGCAAACACACAACAGATTAATCCACAACTGGACTTCAAAACTCAACTTCTACGGAAAAAAGTAA
Organism: Pachyramphus minor; assembly: GCA_013397135.1. Taxonomy (NCBI): domain Eukaryota; kingdom Metazoa; phylum Chordata; class Aves; order Passeriformes; family Tyrannidae; genus Pachyramphus; species Pachyramphus minor. Next base: position 5,548 of record VYXB01000769.1, on the reverse strand, counting down.
CACCGTAGCTGTAAAGGACTAATCTACTTTTTCAGGGTTATATGTTAAGGTCTCCTATTCAGGGCTTTGTGTGTGCCTAGCCATGATCTTAACTGAGTTTCTCAAGAGAGTAGAGGGTTTCAAAGCCAAAAAGCAATTATTTGTTTGAATAAACACTAGAAAAAAAATTTTTAATTTCCTTTTATTCATTGCATCCAGTGCCCTCCCAGATAGGGGAGATAACTCCTAAACAAGCTGAATAATTTTTCATAAAATTCCCTCCTTTTTTTCATGACATTATGTTATTTAAGGGACAATACACAGAAAAAAAAATTTAAAAGGCATTATTAATCAATCACAATAAAGCAAACCATAGAGAATAGATATAAGGCTGAATAGTTTTAGATATGACCTTTGCTCTTCAGTCACAGAGCTTCTGTAGGCTGTGACTACATTTATTGACTGGTGTATGACACAAAGAGCAGACTGTGCTTGGATTTACTGCAGTCTGCAACATTTCCAGGACTACATGTTTCCAGGACTACATAGTCTCTGACCAGAAATTTAGTTTGAGCCATTATCCAGTCCTCTGTGCATACTATTCATGCATACAAGCTAACTCCTGGGGAATCTTGCATCCATATTTCATTCATACTCCATTCCCTGATTTCATTCTTATTTCCAGAAGGAGGTAAATAATTTTGATCATACAAGCAGTGTACACAGCTGCATATCACAATATAGACATAAGCAAAGCTTCCTGTAAAAAGATCCACTCTAAAATTCAAATTCACTAGACACAGCCATCACTCCACAGACTAGGCTACAAAATCTCTCTAGTCATAGAAATGGAGATGAGTCTTTTTGTCATAGACTTGCCTGTTTCTGGACTACTTGGACACCAAGGAATCAGGATTGAAGAAGTTGTGTATTTGGTCTTCGTGGCAAGTTTTTGGTAGTGGAGGGGCTACAAGTTTGGTTTCTGTGAAAAGCTGCCGGAAGTTTCTCCCGTGTCTGATAGACAACACCAAGAGAGACAGCACCAAGCACCAGACAGACAACACCACAGCACCAAGATGGATACACTGCAAGGCCAAGCCCATTATCAACAGTGGTAGAACCTATGGGATAACTTACTTAAGACCAGGGAAAACCTGCTACACAGCAGCAGCTGGAAGCAAGGACTGAGAATATGCAGGAGATAGAGTTCTGCAGAAATCAAGGTCAGTGAAAAAGGAGGGGGAGGAGGTGCTCTGTGTGCCAGAGCAGATTCCCCTGCAAACTGTGGTGAAGACCATGGCGAGGCAGGTTGTCTTTCTTCAGCCCAGGCAGGTCCATGGAGGGACAGATATCCACCTACAGCTTATGAAGGACCCCACACCAGAACAGGTAGAGGTGCCCAAAGGATGCTGAGACCACTAGAGAAGCCCGCACTGCAGCAGGCTCCTGGCAGGGCCTCTGGAGACATGAGCCCACACTGGAGCAGGTTTGTTGTCATGACTTGTGACCCCTTGGGGGCTCATGCTGAAGCAGTCTGGTCCTGAGGGACTGCACCCCATGGAATGGACCCACTCAGAAGCAGTTCATGAACTGCAGGCTGTGGGGCAGACTCATGTAGGAGAAATTCATGGAGGACTGTCTCCTGTGGAGGGACCTCACACTGGAAAAGAGTCTGTGGAGGAAGGAGCATGAGACAATGTGCTGAACTGACTACAAGCTCCACTCACCATCACCTGTGCTGCTGAGGGGAGAAGGAGAAATTAGGAGTCAAGTTGAGACTGTGACAAAGGAAAGTATGTGGGGAAAATGTTTTAACATTTGATTTTATATTTCTCATTATGATACTGTGATTTGATTGGTAGTAAAGGAAAATCAGAACATTGGAAAATCAGCCCATGATGGTAATTAGTGAATGAACTCCCTACTCTTATCTTGACCCACAGGCCTTTCGTTGTGTTTTCTCTCTCATGTTGAGTTGAGGTGGGGATTGACAGAGTGACTTTGGGGGACCCCTGGTCTACAAAGAAATGCATGCTTGGGTAATCTAAAGAGAGAAAATGGGATCTTTTGCCCTTTTGCTGGCCCTTTGCTGAGAGAAAATTGCCCTTTTACCTGACTGGATTAACCCCATACCCCATCTGCCCATAATCAAAATCTCACACTCAGAAATGAACTTATTAAAACTTTCTGGTGATTCACTCAAGTATTTGGGTAAAGGTTTCCTATTCTCTTCTTTTGGGGGAGAAACAGATCTAAGGCACTACACAGCTCATCTGAGCTCTTATGACAGAGCTTCTCATCAAAATTTGATCCTCAGGATTTTGATGCCAAATTTACCCCAAAAGGTGTAAAAGAAAACTACTTAGAGACAGAATTTCATGCTCTAAGCAGGAGGTATTTTTATTTGCAACGCGTTGGGAAGACCCCAGGTCGTCCTGGAAAAAAAGCTTCGTCTTGGACAATTAGTTTTGCCCTTTTATACAATTTTCAGGTGTAGATTACATCATTATACATGCATATTCATTAGATTACAACATCTACTTTTAATATTCATATATAGGCGGAGTCTGGGCGGAGTCTCCATTTTGGGGAGGTTTGGAGAGGGGAGTTCCGGCAAGCCTTCATCTGGGCAGGGGTCTCCATGGAGTCTTCCTCGGGTTAAACTCTTGAACTCATCTTGAATCTTTCCTAATTTGGGTAGCTTCCTAGTGGTGTTGGCAGGGTCTTGGTGACCCACAGCTGCTGATGCTACCATATCTTTGTTTTGCATTATTTTATGGTTTCAGTGTCCTTCCCTGTCAACGTGTTTTGGTTCCTCCAAACAATTTATTACCTCTGTATTTTCCTGATGCTAAGCTTTCCTATAGTGCTTCGCATTTTTATGTTTTAACCCCTTTTCTCTCAAAGACTGCTTCTTTTCAATTTCAAGACCAGAATCTGATTTCCCTGTATAACACACAAGATTGTTTGCTCTCTGAAAAGTGGTCAAGCGAGACAAATTTGTAAAACTGCTTTTTTTCAAGCAAATCTCAGAGAAGATTTTGAAGAATGGATTGTTGAGCACCCTGTGGAGAGCAACAGCTGCTCTATGATGCAGCCTCCCAAGGGAGCAAAAATATTCCAACCAGCCATGGACAGAAGTTCATAGTGGGCAGAATGAGATATCTCAAGCAATTAATACACTTATCCCTCAAGCAGAATTACAATCTTTAATGACTACAAGTTGCTAAGATACTAGGTCTGGGCATTAACTATCATGCAAAAGACAACATTTGCAAAAAACAGATGCCTTGCAAAGCCCTGCTGGGTTGGGTGCAATGTTACAGAGACAGCAGTAGCACAGTTAATTTGCAGAGACCAGTCAGTCTTTGGAAGCTTTACCATTAAGGTAGCTATTAATTGTGACTTGGTGCACTATAAATGTGTAATGATCTCTTTGCTACTACCTAATATAAAGAAATTATTTTTCCTTATGTTTCCTAAGAAATACTTAAAATTTACCAAGTATCTGCCACATATATTTATTAATTTTAATTCAGAAACAACATATTTCCAGAGGAAGATGTAATCCATAAATATGAAACTAAATATATTCCTGAGTACAGGAAATGAAGTCATACTTAAGTGTCATCAATTGCTATAAGTAATTGTCAAGTGCTAACCACTACTACTACAAATCTCATGTAAAATGGTAAAATTTATGTGGTTGCTGCTAATAAGTTAATCTATTAAAGTTATAGTTTTGCACTCTACCTGGAAGTGAGGATCAAATAAATAAAATCACTCCTTTACACAATGGAAGGTAGGTGACTATAATACCTCCAGGCTGAAAAAACAGAATAAATAACACTGAAGCTGAAAATCATACTTTTTATAAAGCTCAAATATGTGCAGTTCAATCAATATGGGTCGTTGATCAGTTTCCCCGAATGTTTGAATAGTGAAACTCATACAGAAAATATCATAAGCTGCTACTTATGGTAATAGTAATGCCTCTTACTGCTTCAACATTAGAAAGATAACAAGAAGAATAACAGCAGAAGCCTTTGATTGTTTTATTTTTATTACATCATTTTAACTAGAACACTAAAAGCCTGTGAGTCTGTACGAACTTTAAACTGATTTTTCTATTGGAGTTTGAAACAGTACTCCTTCAACTCTGTGAGCAATGTTTCCATCTGCCGTGTTACTGGAAATACTCTATAAACACCAAGCTGTGCCACTGATGTGAAAGGAGATGAGTATAAGATTTTACTCAGTTTCAGAAATGCAGCTATGTATGCGATCAAAATCCTAGCAGCCAATTGCTCCATCAGGTACTGCATTACACTGTTACAGGAAGGCCTGTGTTTGTGTGTCCTCCCTGTCAAATATGCTTTTCATGTTTTGAGATGGACAGGAGAGACCAGATGTAAATGTGAAGATAAAGGGAACATTGTTCACAATAATGTAAATGTTATGACACAAAGGATATCATCCAGAATATAGAAGAGTGTGAAAGACAGGAACAAGATAGAAAGAAGTGATGAAATGTAAGACCTTCCATGTAATTGAATCAAAGGCAGCCACTGAGGACCAGTGACTCGTGTAGGTGAAAGCAATGACTCATCTTTATTTGCACTATCTCTGGAATGCCTGTGAAATTATCTCATGTTCTGGACTGGATCCCTTTGGGAAGTGCAAGCATCAAAGGGTTGCAGGAGCTATGGGGACCAAACTACTTTTCTTCTAGAGAGCACCACTTACAAGACATCACTGCAGACATCAATCCTGTAATATACATGCACGTCCATTGTAGTACATGCTCTTTCATACAATTTTTCTTCAATGATCTTATTTATATGATCTTTTAAAGACATTTGGAAAAGCTTTTTCTAGTTATATTTCTTTTGGGGATTTATGCGTCAACTGACATGCAGCATCTGGCTAGATGTTAATACAAATTCTTTTTCCACAGACTCAAGGCAGTTTACAGAACAAAATCTGAACTCTGAACTTCACCAGCCCAGCAATCATTTAGAGCTTGGTGACAGAATTTACTATGCACATTTGATATCCAATTACTCAAAATACACAAAGAGGTCAAAGCAAAAACAGTTTTCTTATACCTAGTAACAGGAACACCTGCCTGTTTGGGGCAATTTCCAAACCACATTTTTATTTACCAGCATGAACAGCGCAGGTGTTTCTGCAAGAAAAAAAATCTTCCATAAATTTAAAAATATTTTTCTAGCTTTACATACATTGAAATGAAATGGTTATTTATGCTCAAGCAAACAAATAAAATTAGTCACCAAGATCTTAAAGGATTTGAAAAAGATCCTTACAGATATAACTTTTCAGAAAGTGTAGAGAGGAAAAGTTAAAACAACAACATTGCATGACTTTGTTTTTTCCTCAATGATTTGGGGAAATTCTGTTTATTAATAAAACTCGGAGTCTGCTATGCCTCTCAAAGAATAACGTGTAAATGTCAAACGTAGTTTTCTTTAGTTTCCAGGCAAAAGTCAAGGTACTGTGTGAACAATATGTAATTTCTACAAGCGGCTGGCAGATGTCTCGAAATCGC
>VYXB01000763.1:37333-55800 GCA_013397135.1 Pachyramphus minor | reverse complement strand
GGAGAAGGTTTAATTTAAAAAAACAGTAATTATGTTGGTTTAGGTGGCTTTGTGTTTACTTCCTTGTGAAATGCCAGTGTTTTGGGTCAATCTGTAAGTTAGAAAACGTGTTTAAGATAGAATAATTACCAGCTCCTGATAAAGCAATCCTGACCTTAATCAGCCACTTGAAATGACGAACTATTTGGGGAAAAATGCACATCAGCAATTTTTTGCTGCTCAGGTTACTTTTTTTCCTCAATAGGTCAAAATGAAACAAAATGTTGTGTTTTAGCTGTATTTTTTGTTCCCACTATGATAAGAAATAAGGCTTCTTGATGTTTTGGGTTGAGTTCTACTTAAATCTTACTCATCGGTTTCCAAAGCAAAAATTTCCCCCATCATCTTTGTGCCTTACATTTTATTTCCTCTCCATCTTAATGTCAAGTGCCTAAAGGGCAGAAGATACCTTCTAGATGTTTTGTCCCTCCCAAAGACCATAGAGATCTAGATTAAATACTTACTGGGGGGAAAAAAAAAATCATGTTTTTGTTTGGATTTAGATTAAATTTAAACCTAGTTTGTGCTAAGCAATCTAGTGTTCTATTCGGTGTCCTGGTTTCTTATTTAGAAAAAAAGTTACTATATATAGGTTGTGCACTGCAGAAAAAATCAACCTTCTGAAGTGTTATGACAGATACAAACTATCGGGGTTTTTTCATTCTTTTCTCTGCTGAAGGAAAACAGACAAACAAACAAACAAACAAACAAAAAAACCAAACAAAAAATAAACCAAACCAAAACAAAAACCCTTCTGGAGATGTATAATGATAAAGGCAAAAACCTATGCAACTCTCTTACTAGATATCTTCAACCAAATTCAATAAAGAATGAGTTATGTGAACTCATGTCTCTGTTTTCCCCATTGAGATGCCAAAGTCTGGATGAGTAAGTGCATGATTTGAGAGCACACATTTTAGGGATAAAAATAGCCCTTACTGGTAAGTTTGAAGATAGATATCTAGGCAGAACGTGAGCAAACACATTAATGAAATAAAATCAAGCTTGACTAGAAGAAACAGCTTTCTGTCTTAGAAAAGTCTTTGTTTGTAGAATAGTTGGCAGTTCCTTTGAAATAATGGGGTTACACTGACTGGCACTAATAGCCATGGCCAGAGGAATTTCAGATCGAAAAGCAAATGAGGCAGAACAAAGCAAGTAGGACAAAGGTGTTGCCAAGTGCCCCCCTTTCAAACACAGGAGGATGTCAGTGTAAGAACAAAATGTTCAGATCTGCTCAGCAATACCAGGAGCACCAGCTGCAGGTTTGATCAGAGATGGAGAATTCTCCTTACTGAGAGGTTTACTTCCTTATAAAATAACGAGTGAGGCAGGTGACTAGAGTTAGTTGAAGGCTTCTCAGACTCTCTTGATTTTTTGAATAGTTCCTAAACGTGTTACAAACATCTTCATTATGGAAAATGTAACAGTGAATGACTTAGAGCTGAATTTGCTATGCTTTTCAAAGACAGCTTGTTATTATAGTGGCAGACATAAATAATTCTGGGGGATTGGTTTTGTTTTAGATTGAGTTTTTTTCCACATGTCTGCAGTTTTCTGCCTATATCCATTGCTTGAGATGGATGGTATACTTACCTTGGAAACAAGAAAATCTTTAAAGCGTGCTCAGAAGATAGAGATGGCCTCCACTCAATTAGCTGGGTTTTGCCAAAGAATATTGGGAAGACTTATAGCTTGTGAAGCTTCTGACCATTTATTTGTGCATGTTGGGTTGCAAGAGTGCTACACCAGATGCACACAGTGTTGACCAGGTTTGGGCTGCACAGGAAATTTTGATATACTAACAGATGGTACTTTCTTTGTAGTTGCATCCTTTACTTTCAGATACAAACCACTTTAGCTTCTGGGTGAAAAAAGAAATCCTCCTTTGCTTCCTGCTGGTAAAAGTTCCTGGATGCCAGTTAATGAAATTACTGCCCTATGGACCTGGATCTTTCCTTGGTTAGTTTCCTCAGCTAAGGAAAGCCCAGGAAAGCCCTACCAACCATTTCTGTGCTTGACCTGGAAATTGTCTCCCACAGAGAGGAAATAAAAGGGTTTTTCTTGCTAGGCAGAAAGAAATCAGCTGCCTGCAGAAGGCAGAGTCAAGGTCCCTGTGAACGACAGGTTTCCCAAGACAGCAATTTCTCCCTAATATTCTTTCAATGCTGTATATGTTAGTCTATAATGCTAAACCAATCATGGTTGTCAACAGCGAAATATAATCACAACTGTGCATTTTACACCAAACACTCAGGCAGTATGCAGAAAACTGTAATGAGCTATTACATATGTATCCTCGAATCTGAGAACTATCAGTGACCATTCTCACTTGTCATGTAATGTCTTTTCATTCTTTTTTTTTTTGAAGAAAATTATTGACTTGATTGTTTGTAAAAAAAAGGGCGATTTTGTTTCTTTGGGCAATTTTTTGTTAATGTGTTTGCTTTGGAAAAAAATCATGCTGATGGTTTCTCCATATATTATTTGAGGATTGAAACCAAGAAAAATGGTGTTTGCTAGAGATAGCACTGTAAAAAGTAAGGAAGAATAGTGGAGATAATCTTACGCCTCTTCACACGCCACAGACCCTGAGGTGTGCAGCATCTAATGGGCCCCGCAGCCAACATTCATCAAGCTCTTCAGACCCTGTCCAATGGGGTTTCCCCCGCTTTATCCATTTGATCTACAGTAGGAATTTTAGTTGGAGGCTGGTAACACTAGTGGTGTATCCCACGGATCAATAGTGGGTCATGTCCTGTTCAACATCCCATTAACGGTCTGGATGATGGGGCAGAGTGTAGTTTCAGCAAGTTTGCAGACGACATAAAACTGTGAAGAGTGTCTGATAGGCCAGAGGGCTATTCTACTGTCCATCAGGACTTTGACAGGCTGGAGAAATGGACTGACAAGAACCTTATGTTCAACAAGGGGAAGTGCAAAGTCCTGCACCCGGGGAGGAACAACTCCATCACCAATATATCATCACTGGAGGAAACCAGTGCTACCCTAATGGAAACCAGCTTTCCAGAAAAGGCCATGGGGAGTCCCAGTGGACACCAAGCTGTACACAAGCAAGCAACGTGACCTTTGAAGAAGATAGTATCCTGGGCTGCATTAGGCAAAGCATTGCAAGCAGTTCAGGGAAGCAATCGCTTTTCCTCTGTTCAGCACTGCTGAGGCCACCCCTGGAGCTCTGTGTGCAGTTCTGGAATCCCTAGTTCAAGAGACATGTGGACTTACTGGAGAAAGTCCAGCAAAGGGCAGCAAAGTTGATGGACTAGAATATCTCTTCTGGAGAAAGACAGAGCTGGGACTATTCAACCTGGAGGAGAGAAGGCTCAGGGGTATCTTACCAAGTTGCCCAGAGAGGTTGTGGGGGCTCCATACTTATAGGTACTCAAAAGCCATCTGGACACAGCCCAGGGCAACATATTCTAAGTGGCCACGCTTGAGAAGAGGTGTTGGACCAGATGACCTCCAGAGGTCCCTTCCAACCACAATTGTATTATGATAGTGTGTTTTTGAGTTGCCTGAATTTATCCCGGACACAGAGGATTTGTGAAGCACAGCACAGGCCATGAGATCTGCTCATGTAAACTGTTATGTGGATCTCCTAACTCCTCTAGGGATAATGTCTTATGGTCAGGATCACTACAACGACTTTACCATGCTGGATTCATGTAGATTTTTTTTTTTTAATAGCTTGGAAATTCTTAAACAAATTTATTGTTAATGATTTTACATTTTTACTTAAACACAAGCCTTATAGGAGTAATACCTTTTATATTCACCTTGTGAAGTGTAAAGATTTATATTGGAAATGTATACAGCCTCCAGCAAAGCAGGATACCTTGTTCTAATTGAACCTTTACTGAACAATAGTTAATTTATAAGAATGTGGAAATCACTATAGCTAAACACTTATGTATTACTGTCTTTCTTTTTGTTATTGTTGTTTTCCTCCTTCTCAGAATGGAATATTGAACAGGGAGAAAAATCTGGAGCAATGTTTTGTTCCTGTAAAATTACTATTAATCTGAAATGATTGTCCATTTGCTCTAACTTGTTCAGTGATTAGAGAAAGAATGTATTAATTTTTCTTTTGTTTTCATGGAAAATCTGGTGATTATTACTATTAGGATTATGGGCAAAGTAATTTTTCTTTGCAACGCTTACTTTAATGTGTCCAGTGTCTCATGTGTTAACAAGAAAAAGAAGCAGTAGAAATGTTTTTTCCTGAGCTCAGATAAGAATATAGGCAGATGTAGTGGGCTTTTCTTTTGTTTTTGAAGCTTTTATCAGGGCTGTTACTATATCAAATTTGGTCAGTATTCCCTTTAGTTGGCATATGTCAGAACTTTCTTTTTCTTTCCTGTAAAAAAGAAATGATTCAAGACTTGATATTGCCTTCCCTGTGTATCTTGTGTATATCTGTCAAAGACGTAAAACTGTCATGTTCCATCCTGGCCTTTGCATATTGTAATATCTCAGCCTTAATTAATTTATCTGAAAGGTATGCAAACATGATCTTAGTGTTCAGTTTTCTTCATAAAAATTACAAATATTGTTATTCTGTGTGCATTTTAAAATACTCTTTTCTTTCTCAGAATGAGTTACTAAAACCTGAGAATTTCAGTCTGCACAACTTGACTTTTTTTTCCAATCCTTGTGAAAGTATGTTTACTCAGTTTTCTTACTGGTTTGTAATAGAATGAGGTTTGGCTTTAATTGATTTCCTTACTTTGAAAATTTTTACAAAGCAAGAGTTGGTATGCTAACAGGTCTTATTGGATGATTTTAATTTCTGAACACTAGTTTCTCACAGTTCTTATTCTGCATCAGCAAAACATAAATGCAGTTTCACAACTGGACTAGGGATATCAGTGGTGAAACACTGCTGCAAACAAATGTCTCATGCCTTATCCTACAAATATTTCAATATTCAGTATTGCCTATTGGTTGTACATAGCTAACTAAGAAAAAATAATCTTAATATTTCAAGGGTATACAGCTATGAAAATGACTAAGGAATTACCAGAATTAAATGCTGTATGTAGAGTCTACCTGCAGGGAAGTTTTATTTTATGGAGTCATTTAGGTATTGATAGACTATGATATGGGCTAAACCATGCTTGAGTTTTGCAGTATTTTCAAAGTCATAAAATTATGCTCAATGTTTCTTGAGCTTCCCAAAAGTCAGTTAGTCTAGTTTTATTGCTTCTGGGTATCCAAGTTAAAAATGGGTATGTATGGACTAGAAACAAGCATTTTAGGGTTTTATTTACAATGTTCAGAGATTTTCTGACATTAAGAGATTAAAAGGATTTGTAGCTCTCTACGTATAAATTGCACTGTGTACCTGATGCTTTCTATACAAATTTTATTTGTACTTAATGTCATTATACCTATAAAATGCAGAATTATTTATATTAACAGTAGAACAGCAGCACTCATTTCTTTCTAACATTATGTTGATGTCTCAGAGATTTTTGAAAGATACTATACGTATGCTCTACAAACTTCTTTATGCATTTCTTAACAGTTTATCTTCTTGTGGACATTTTAGGGTAAGGATAAATTTACTTAATAACTCTGTGTGACTTCATTTTAAAAATATTGACTATTTGTCTCTTGTCTCCTGAATAATTGATGTATTGGTGATTAATTACAAAAAGCATTTGCACCTCTGCACAGTGAATAGATTGGCAGTAAAAACTTCTATGCTAAATAACTTTTTTAATTTATATTTCTACGAGAAATGATTTTGCCTTACAAACAAAGAAGAAATACATATAGTAGAGCATTATAAAATCAGTAGCAAATTTTTTTCCAGAATGAGTCTTTATAAATGTAGCCATAGTGATATGGTTATGACTCAGTAACTTGATTATTCAGGACACTTACTATACCACAAGTGACAATAAAAAATAGTTAGCTCTACACGATCAACCGTGTGCATTGAACCAATACTTAAAGTGTGATAGTTTAAAAAGAAATATTGCTCATGCAAGTTGAAGACATTATAAATCCTTTTGTAAGTGTATAAAATCTTTTCTATATAAACTTGCCTAATAACTCTGATAAGATATTTGCCATCTATGAGATGCCCTTATAAAGCTAAACTTCAAAGGGACCTTTAATTGGAGTGTTACGACTACAAATAGTGATGGAGCTTCTTTACAGTCTGCGTTTTATGATGCAAAATCCTTTCTATTTATTGAATTAGCGGGGATGGAAAGTTATATTCGCCAATCTCAGTTGGGGCCCTGAGGTTGGGCCCTGAGTGGACTAAAGCCACAGTTTTAAAACGGGAAAGTGTGAATGGAAAATTAGGAAGTTCTTTCAGTTACATGACTTGACTCAGCAGTGTAGGAAAACAGTAGACAGGTGGAATGCAGTTCTGAATAGATCCAAAACATTATGAGAATTGAACTAAATTGCAGCAAATTGTAATCAATGCAGGCAAAGGTTCAGAAAGCAATAAGCCACACTGAGGCAGAGAAGAGTTCCATCCTCTTTGCAGTAGTGGCCCTTAGCAGATTCATGTACATTTTTTTTGAGTAACCTTTCATATTCTGGTAATGTGTGTCTCAGATGCTTCCACATGTTTTGCCTCTGCATTCAGTAGTCCTGTGTGAGTATTACTTCTGTCGCTTAGTCTAGTCCAGTTTTGAACCCATACAGTCAACTTCTACTATATGATCTGGAATGAAATTCCACGTCTTAGCTATATATTAACTTCTCTTTGTTTTGGATTACATGCCTGTCTTATGTGGCGACTCCTAATACCTGGGTTTGAAAACATAGTGAACGCCACATTAATATTAAACCTCTCCACTTACAATTTTGTGTTCCTTGACAATTTCCCACTCAGTCCTGCATCTTGCAGGCTCAAGAGACCTCATATAGTCAGGTTTTTTTATATGAAGTGTTCATAGCTTTTCTCATCGTTGCTGACCATAACACTCTGAGAGAAGAAGACTGGAAACACACATAATTTCAAGATTTGATGTATCATGGATCTGCACAGTGGTACAATGATTTTTTTTTTCTTCTTTTACCTATTATTATTCTAATAACATTGTATATATTCACCTATACTGAATGTAGGATTTCTGAACTTGTTTTTTTTTATCATTTGACTGTACAGCTCAAAGAACTTTCTCTTGCCTGATTGGGGTAGGTTGACCTGAACTGGATGCCGGGGGCCCACCCAGCTGTTCTATCCCTCCACTTCCTGGCCAGACAGGGGAGAGAGCAAAGTGGAAAAGACCCCCAACTCATGGGTGCGGATAAGGAAGTTTATTTAAAGTAAAAAGTAAAATGAAGCTTGTGCGTGCACAAGCAAAAAATAGCACAGTTGATTCTCTACTTCCCATCAGCAGCAATGGGTGGCCACTCCCAAGCAGCAGGGCTTTGGTATGTGTGATGGTTTCTCAGCAGGCAGCCATTGGAGACAACAAATGCCCCCTTTCCTGCCCCTTGCCTTAGCTTTTATATTTGACCTGACGTCATATGGTCTGGAATATCCCTTTGGTCAGTTTGGGTCAGCTGGCCTACTTGTGCCCCCTCCCAGGATCTTGCCCTCAACTAGGGAAGGAATGTTACAGTGCTGGTGCTGTGCTCAGCAGCAGCTAAAACACCAGTGTGTTATCAACACCCTTCTAGCTACCAGTGCAGAGCACAGCACTGTGAGGGCTACTGTGGGGAAACGAACTCCAGCTCAGTTACACCCAATACACTAATATTTCAGAAGCTCTGAGCACACAGTTGTACAGATCAGACTGAGATTGTTGGTTTTTATTTCAGTGTGCCCCACTTTCTGTTATCAATAATGAATTTCATCGTCCTATTTTTGTCCAATTAGTATTATGTATATAATTCCTGTAGTTCTTTGAAGTCAGCATTTGTTTGCTCTATTGTGATTGATTTGGATTGCTTACAACCTTTGCTACCTCCCTGATATTTCCATATCAATTATGAACTTAACATGGAGCACACCTCATGGTGATTCCTCTGGTTCTTTCCTGTGTCATGGAAAAATCATAAATTATTCTATGGCTTTTGTCCTTAAATCTGTTTAATATCTGTGAAGTCTTGTTATTCCTTGGCCATTTAACTTCTTCAAGAATTATTGATGATAAATCATATTGAAAACTCCTTGAAAGCCCAAGTAGACCATAACAAGTACATTTCCCTTATTTATGTACTGACTTTTTCAAGGAACTCCATCAGGTCTTTGGTGTCTTTGATGTGTCTTACAAAAAAATATGTTGATTTCTTCTCTGTGTATCATATCCATCCACTAAATTCTGTTTCTCATTACAGCTTCTAACAATTTTCCTGGCACAAGCATCAGAGACAATGGTCAGCAATTCCACAGAACTCCAAGGAAAAAAAGCTTAACAAACTGATGTCACATTTGCCATCGTCCAGACTTCTGGTTCTGGCAAAGGATAAAGGGAGAGGTTTTGCGCCAAAGCAGTAGCTCTTGTTTTAAGCTCAGATTTTTCTGGAAGTGTCAGATGAATATACAAATAGGCAGTTATTAGTCCCTACTCTTCTTCTATCAACTTTATCTTTCTTTCTTTCTTCTTTCCTTTATTCCACCCTTTTTATTCCTTGTGATATTGTGCATCTGCTTATGTTACAAGCTCTCCAAAATGACAAAACTCCAACTTGATTTTTAATATCGCATTGAAAACAAGGAAAATTTTAGAAGTTGAAAATAGATGAATTCAAGCAAAAATACCTAAACTCACAATTTTAATAAACGGATAAAGTGTGAAGATGGAATTCAGGAAACCAAGGTTTATGTCCTGAATATAGACTTAACTAATAAGTAAAAAAATCCTCTATCAGTTTGGACATCCCTAAATTTAAAAATGGTCATAACGAAAAACAGTTTCTTATGAACAATAGTAAATAAATTTTCCAATCACAGCTGTCACATCTACCACCCCGGGGGATCTCACATGAGGAATCACACCCTCTGGATACCATTCCAGGAAGCATCATGAGATAATTCACAAGGAAAAGTCTGCCTGATAAACTGAAATGATGTTGGCTAAAATTCAGAGCCATGTGTTGAACACATAACATCTCCTGTCTAATTCCCATCTTCTTACCACTTTTTTGCAATTTTAACATATTTCTTTTCTTCCCTATTTATTTGTTTTCTGTTTAATTGTATCTGATATATTCAGTCAAAACTACTGTGAGCTGTGACCAGCGAAACAAGTACATGTGCTATCACAAACAAATTGACACAGATACAATTTTGCTTATGGCTGCTGAAGTGAGAAGAGGCTGGTGGCTGCCTCTTGAAAGCAGCAAGGTGACAAACAGCAGTACACATCACAGACACAAACGCAAATGGCATTTTACTTTTTTTCCACTGCAAATCCATTTTTTCTCACCTTGCTTTGCCTCAAAAAGGACAGTTGATTTCATCTTTAGCACTAATATACTGCCAAACTGTTTTTCCCTCTGCAATTTATTGTAAGTAGTGAAGGAAAGAAAGTAAAAGACATTGTCAAAATGAAGACCAAAATACTTTGTATTTCCAGCTTTAAGTATTATCCCCATCTTTCATTGTACTCTAAGCAGAACCTAGCCTGCTGGGACCTGTACTAAAATCTCTGAATCTTATCAGCCCATTGTGGTTGAATGGCAAGATTGTCTTTGTGTCTATGTGTGGGCTCAAGTGTTCCATTGAAGTCTACACAGTTCCTCACACCCTTCTTTATTCTGGACAGGAATCTCACCTCATTGTCAGTAAAAAAAAAACACATCTAAGGGCTGACTGCCTTCAGTAGCTGCTGCTGGTTTAGATTTGACTCTGCTGTCCATTCAGAACGGAAGATATGAACACAGGGAATAATACCCTATGAAGAAAATGTGCCCTTGAGGTGACTTGTTGGATACTGTAGGAAGGTTTCTCAGTGAACTCATGACCTAATTAGGAAAAGGCAAGCCAGAATCATAGGTATAACAACAGAAACAGGTAAAGACGAAGGATGAAAGAAACCACAGCAAGAGCATGTTTGTTGTACTACTTGATTTATTTATGTTCTGAGATAAATGACAGCATATGTGCCAGAGTGAGTGTAAGCAGCTGTTCTGTTAATGTTACTTCTTCCCATGTGTGCTAGTCCTAACAGTATGGCACTGGAAACATAAGAGGTAGAAACAGGAATGTCACACTTTTTTTTTTTTTCGCCAGTTCTTTCATCCGTTTTAAAAAAGAATCTGCAGTAAATAATTACAAAGTACTTTAGTGGTTCCTTCAGTGACAGACAGGAAGATGGGATCTAAACATAGAAGTTCAATGAAGCATGTGGTATTGTTTTGTTAGATGTTTTCTCTTCCCAATATTTATAAATTACAGGATTATGGAGACTCGAATGCTTTACAAGGATTTTTTTTTATCCTCCTCAGTTGGGATTTTCAAAGACTATCTGTATCACGATAGCAATTCACAATATGAATGCCTTTATTTTTAAAGGCCTACTATAAAGAGAAATTATCTGCTTCATGGATGGAGAACCTATACAGACAGGCGATAAATGAGTTGCTCAGTCTCAGAGGAAATCTTGATGTACAGGTAAGGAATACACTCAGGAGACCTTGGTTCTTATAACTGCTGCCCTAACCACTTGCCCATTAGTAATTTCCTGTGCATATGATGGTACAAGACTACAAAAATCAGAACTGGAGCAAAGTCCTATTTTGTTGCCTTTGCAGTGTGCAACAGTATGTAGAGTTGGACCTCATAAACAGTTTTTCAGTCTCTGTGGCTCACAGTATTTTGTGGCCACAGAAGTTGTCTTTGTATTTGATGCTACTCAGTGGAATTTTCTTCCAAAGTTAGTCTAATCAACCCTGAAGTGCTTGAAATACCCTGTAGAGATGATGTACAAATTTAAATGTACATTTCTTTTGTAAGCCCATTAGCTTTATTTTATCTAATACTAGTTATTGCTCTGAAAAAAACTTTGAATAATAACTTCATATTCACCTTTTCTAAGCAGTTGGAATTCTGTAAATAACAATAACAGTGCTCTTCTCTGTTACTGCTCCAGTCCAGATATATCCTTTCTGAAACTGGTAGGTCAGACCCACATTCAGTATGCATTATTTGGCCACATTATGGATTTCTAATGTTAGTTTACACTGGTTTATGATCCATTTCTTTCCTAATAAACCTTATTAGTCTGATTGCTCCTTTCCCCCCCCACCCCTAATAATGCAAATACAGGAGATATAAGACAGCAAGAAAGCAAACAACTCCCAGCCCATGTTTTAGGAGTATTTGGACTACTTTGTAATTTGTTTGCCTGTTTATTTGATTTTTTTTCCCATGAAGTGCTGGGTTGTTGTTTTGTTTTGGGTTGTTCCCCCCGCCCCCCCCGGTTAGAAAAACAAATAATATAAAATAACTTCCTAAAGAAGAAAAATTTAAAAACATCTATTTCTTTCTAGGATCCCTTATCTTTCCTCCTGCATTGTCACTGAGGTGAGCTGCTCACAAGTCTGTAGCTTGGACCAGGCAAATTTTCAGAGGCTAAAAATTCAGATTATCATGCATCAGAAAGTTCCATTGAATCGGCTTGTTCTTGTAAAGGACTTTCCTTTTAACATCCTTTATTTTCTAAAAGAAAATATTTACAGGGAAAATGCTGCACTAGTTATTTGTTTTACTAAGCACTGTAAGTAAATTTTCTAATGATGTGTTCGTTAAGTGAAACATTCACTAATGTGTAACGTTAGACTAGACTAGACTAGGCTAGAACAGAATGAATAGTTGAGTTGTAAGGAACCTACCATGATCAACTAGTCCAACTGCCTGTACTCTGCAGGACTGACTAAAAGTCTAGGAAGCCTGTTCCACTGTTTGACCATTCTCTTAGTAAAGAAAAGCTTCTTAATGTCAAATTTGAACTTTCTATTATGCAATTTTGAAGCATTCCCACACATTCTGTCATTGGATACATCGTAGAAGAGATCAGCACCTCCCTCTCAACTTATCCTTCTGAGGATAAGAACAATGAGATTGCCACTTTCAGCTTCCTTTCTAAATTAAACAAACTTGAAGTTGTCAGCCACTCCTCACAGGGCATTTCTTTCGGCTCTTTCACCAGCTCTGTTGTCCTCCCCTGGATGCACTGAAGTGCTTTAACAGCCTTTTTAGATTGTGGGACCCCATAACTTCACACAGTACTCAGGATGAAGCCACATCAACACTAAATACATCTGCTTTAAAAACTCAAGTACGATACAGGAAATACTTCAGCTAATGCCAGAAGTGCTGAGCTGCTCCTAAACCATTATGAGTTTTCCTAATCCTGACCTATATCTACTGGGAGGTGGTAATAAGTATCCCGGCACCTACCAGCTAGCTCAGGGCCATCTGGGAATCTCTACTCCATCATGATATATTGTATCTTTCTGAACTTCTAAAACCAGAGCTAAGAACAGGTACTACCAGGTTCATCTAGGTACTTGTCGTTGGTTTATTTTTATTCCCCGTGTGCATTCAGATCTTTGGTTTGCTGCGTATTCAAGAAAGCGCTTTTTTTTATATTGTTTACCTTTTCTTTACTTTTTTTAGACATAAGCATAGGTAATGAAAAAAATGTTACACCTTTACATCTATATAGCACCTGGCACTGAGGAAATTTTCAGGGAACAGAGCAGCATATTACAATTAATACAACTATTCCTGCTACTTACCCCATGTGTGCCCATTAAAGCCTTTGTTTATGCCCCTCAGCTGCCTCATTTCATATATAAAGTGCATAAAACCAACTGTACCCCACCATTAGTCATTCAGAATCTCTGAAATAACCTGATGAAAGGTGAAACTAAGAAAGAAGGATTGGTCTTATTAGCAGTAGTGTTGCAATTAGTTCATTATCATTGTTATGAAAGACAGCTTTAAATTGTTCTTCTAGGAGTTGCACTTCCATTCAGATACAAACGAAGTGCAACTATTCTGGTCTGTGCCAACTGTGCTCATTATATCAAATCAACAGAGGGAACAAAATAAACAGGGCCTGGATGTTATTTTTGGAAAATGCTCACTTTCTCAAACGTCAGATGATTACCAAAAATGCCGCCTACTATAAATATTTTTCTAATTTTTTTTCCAAAGATCTTTAATAATAGTTACCATGTTCTGCAGCTCTTTACTCTGAGAGAGTTGTTATAACGATTGCTAATCATTAACTATGATGAGTTTTCATTTTAAGGTTATGCTATACTTTTATTCTACACGTTTTATGTAGACATTATACATGACTAACTTTTGCCAAGACCCAAGTAAGACAGAATACCTAATGAATAGAAATGTTTTTCTTTATACTGCATCTTGATAAAACTTCTTTATGATGCAGATCATCATCCTAGCTGCAATCAATGATGGGAGTCTGTGAGAAGAGTTTCTGTGCTACAAAAGCCTGCTGAAATTTGTAAATATTTTTGGTAGCTGTTAAATTAACTGACAAAGATGAAATAAGGGGAAAAAAATCCACAAACAAAACCTACATATCTCCTGGGGCATTTCAACCTGATCTTCTACTGCAGCCTTCTGCTCAAACAGTATCATTGCACAAAAATATGTTACATGCTTTGCTGTATTCTAGTATTAGAGTTAATGTTCTTAGTTGATTGTCAATACTTGAGGAAAATTCAGAAATCTACATATTTTATAATCTATTTCCACTGATAAGAAGCATGCAGGGAACTATTAGAGTACATGAAATGTGCTGTGAGGAGTTACATAGAGTGGATTATTTAAATTAAAAATCTAAGTAACAAAAAATAAGTCTTGAATCACTAGAAAATACCTCTATTACTTTGTGATGGAAGGTCTTTCTTCAAGGTGCTTGATAACATTTGAGTTCTCTGTTAGCAACACAGTGTTAGCCTTCTATCTCCATCCTTAATTCTGACTTTGGGTTCTTTCTCTTTTTCTGAAATCATCACTAATCACAGCCCAAGCAGACATATACAAGCTTATTTAAGGTTACCAGTGAGCAATTTAAATGCAAGAATACAGAATTTAGAATGAGCATCACACTGAACCCTTCCAGCCCTTCTGGGTGATTAGTAGGTGACTGAGGTTCATATTTTTACAAGGAGACTAGATATAGGGACCAAAGGTTGAAAGGTTCTTACTCCATACAGATAATCATTTACCAAGTCTACAAAAAAGTCCCTGCAACTTCTTGTTTGTAGAACTGTGGCAAAAGAGTGAGAGGCTACAACTGTGAAGGGGATAGTCAGTTAATAGTTAAATATGTATCAATATTTTACATAGGCCATAGAAGAACAAGCCATACTAATTGGCTTGCTCTGAGTATCTCATCCAACTCCTTCTTCCCAGCAGTCTTGGACTGTGAGTGATTAGTTGTATCTCCCCTGGCTCCTTGCCAGCCTTGCTCTACAACATATGGTGAGTTGTCAGCAAGTCTTTGCTAGCTGACATCAAGACCATGTCCAGATGATGATTTACAAAACTGTAATAACATGTGCTGGTTTTGAAAATCAGTCATCTCAATAGTGACAAATAAGACCCCGTCACTCCTCCTGACTGAAGTGTCTTCTATGGAACTTCCTACTTCCTTTAGTGGTCAAAGCATATTTACATCTATGTGGAACAATCTGTTGCTGCAATATATGTAATTTATAAGTTGCCCAATTAACTCTGTGAAGAAAATAAATTTCATTATAGTTAAGTCAAAAAATATAAAATTTGCTTGCATTCTATCGTCTTGTCAAACAAGCAAAATGAGTACAACCTCTTTGTCACTTTGTGTTCAGAAACTGATTGAAGTATTATACCACAAACAGCCCAAAACTTGAAAAATTTTCTGCCTTCTGACATGGTAATATTAATTAATTTTGGGGTAATGTGTGAATCTGACAAGTAGTATCCAGAAACACTTTCTTTTATTGATTATACAGTGTATAAATAGTGTATATTCCTGTTAGCAGCTTTCATAACATTGTATCTAGATACAGTGTGTTTCACCCGTTTCTCAAACATTTTTTTGCCCTGCATTTAAAATATCAGTTTAGTCAGAGTTGCAGGCATGGTTTTATATGAATTATAGGAAGTATTAGTTTAAACTTGTCAAGCATGTTATGTCATGACATCAATATAAATACTCAGAGTGGGTCAGAGGTTCATCAAAGAAGTTTACTGTAGATTTAAAAAAAATTAAATAAAATCTCAAATTGGAATTAAAGCAGACAAATAAAACAGCAAACTTCCCTGGAATTTAGTTTCAAGTTTGGAGAAGCCATGTTTAGCTACATTTAAGTAATGTGAATAATATCATAAGCATCATGTCACACAATTACATTTTGTACACATATATACAAAAGGAGACCCAAGGTATTTCCTAGTTGAAGCCTAAATCTGAAGCCTAAATCATATTTCCATGGCTAGATCTCAGAACACCATCACAATCTAATCACTAAAAATCGAAGAGACATTTTTTTCTTTATTTTTGAATGCTAATACATCAATGAAACAGGCATGACTGAAATAATTTCAGTTGGTAGAAATATTAAATAATGTATTTAGGACATGAATAATTTTAAAAATATCTCTAAGATGTTTCTTTATATGTAATTAATCTTGGTTGTAAAACTGTGAAAGAGATTGGGGAAAGAGATACTTCTGTTTTAATATAATGACTTAAAAGAAAAGTTCAAAATGTTCCTCTTGTTTGGTGCAGGGAAGCCCCAGCATTAAGATTATGCTTTCCAGTGGAAATCTAAAAACACATGCTGTAACTGAGTAACTGACACATTTTCTCCTTGGTGTAGTTAACATGATCAAGAAAGTTTTATTTTAATTAACTTGAGATTCAGAAGGATTTGGGGATTTTCAACATTAGACATGTTCAGCATTGGAACCTCCCTGTTCCTGTAGAAACATCATATTTTATCCTGCTCATTCTGTAAAAAGAAATATAATTTAATCCCTCTAAAATTTTCTCCTTTGATTATCATGAATATTAACATGTTCTTTAGAATTATATGACACCATTTCACACTCAGAGACGTTGAAAGTAGGTAAGAAAGTTAAGGCATTTCACTGCTTGTATAGATGGTTATACTGCAACAATTACACATTAATAATGTTAATTTGTATTACAGTAGCACCTGGAGGCCCTTTATGAAATTAGTACCTTGCTGTGCTAAGCATGGTGCTCACATATAACAAATAGCAACCTCTTAGCAACTTACGGTCTCAACACATAAGACTGACAAAGATAGGAGAAATCAAGAATTAATTCACCAAATTTCACAGATGAAAAACCATAGCACAGAGGTTTAGGTCTGTCAGGTTTGCTTTGTTTGGATATTTTTCCCTGAGAAAGTTTTGACACTATGATTTAAGATTCGAAATTAAACTGAGAGAGCTTAACCAATAACCAGTATGAAATATTTGTGAACAGTCACAATAAAATAACTTATCTTTTTTTTCAGCTTAGCAGAAATCATTTGGGAACAGATTTACCTTAAACCCAAATAAGCCACTCTTATTCCTAAAGCTTAAGATCCACATATCTTTTGCATTCAATTAAAATCCATTTTAATAATACAATTCCCATGAATGTACGCCTTGACTTGTAAGTACTCTCATAAATAATCTGAAAGCACAGCTGTGACTTTGACCTGGGAAAGCCTGTTGTTGGTCTTATTCTCTTGATTAGGAGGACTTATATTTCTTTATATATTCCCACTTCAGCATCAAGATAACTTTTTGAATTTAAATCCAAATCTCTTAGTCAGTTGAAACAAAGTGTCAAACTGCCCAATGCACTATTCTGTCCATTCTTTAGCATCTCCTGTGACATCTTTCCAGACTCTCGCGTCAACTGCTAGTTAATTTATTTCAACTTTTCATTAACTTTAGGGGTGAACTCAATATGATGGATTTCAGTGGAACTGTCAGCACAGTAAATGTTCATGTAACTTCAGCACAAGTAAAGATGTGCTGAGAGTCTGGAGTAAAATTTATAACTGAGTGCAACTTACAGCTTCTCTCTAAGGAGGATTGCTAACATTTTAATATAACTCTTTTTCTTCAATCCAGGCAGGATAAACAACCCCCAGAACCTAACTTGCCAACGAACCAAGCAAAAAAAGCCATCACCAACAAAATGCTTCTGAGGGATTAGAAATGTCCAACAATTTGTGTACATTTGTTTGATTTTATGACACATTAAATTGTACAGTTGTAGTTGTTTCTCTCTTTAAACAAGGAACCACTAGTCCTGTGAGAGAGCTCAGACTGCTAGAAGCACTGGAGCAACTCTGCAGACACTACAGTCCCAGAAGCAGTGGACCACAAAGAGGGAAAAAAAGTGCTTTTAAAATATCATTAATGCAAAATGGATTTGATGTTGAGCCAAGGAAAAAATGACCAATTTTCTTAACTAGAATTTGAAAACCATCATTAAAATCAAGGGCTGTATCAAAGATTTTAATTGCACATAATCTGAGCTTGCTGGCAGAGTAAAAAAATTAAAGGGAGAGTTTTAATGCTGCTGAATAAACTCTAATTATCTTGACAATATTATAGTATGTTGAACTTTTATCAGCTACTAATTAGAAATGTGACATTTGATTTGAGGGTTAGAGTGTATGATATATGATCAAGATTTTGTAAGTGACAATTGCTTTTACATGCCTTCAAAAGAAGAAGGGCCTCTCTTCAGTGTCTCTCTCTTCAGGTTATTCTCTGATACTCTCAAGAGATGTTCCATTTGATAAACATCAGATATTATTAACATCTAGGTTGATATGTGAAATCAAAGATTTGAAACTTACAGTTTTAAAAGTACACACAGTTGTCATTTCCTCAGTTAGAGGGATTTCAGATTTTAGAACTAGCCCTATGGGGTCCAGACTTCGAACATGACCTCAATAGAATTTGATTTCACTAATACTTTCAAGTTACTATTGCCGCTGTTTTAGGAAGAACATCTCACATTCTCTTTTCATGGATATAGATGCAATCAATAACTGCACATGGATAGAACTGTAGATATATTAACTTCTTATTTGTTGGTTTTTTTAAAAAAACCAATGTAGTTTATAATTTGGACAAAAATACAAGACAAATATTTATTGTAGATCTTGCCATACTTTAAAAATGCAATACATACACTTTCATAAGAAGATTGAATATTAGAGAGGTTCCTAGTACAGTCCAAAGAGATTTTGTTAAATCTCCAAAATGGAAGTTGGCCAGACTTTAGTAAGCTAACCCCAGAACGGTTCAAAGTTTTTTCATTTTATGCAGTTACAAATTCAGTCCCTCTCTCAGTATCTCTGGTTCTGCCCATCTCTGTCTCTGGCTGAAGTGTCTTTCCTGGTCTGTCCAGTTTCTTCTCCATTTG
>VYXB01000763.1:15399-28422 GCA_013397135.1 Pachyramphus minor | reverse complement strand
ATAATAATATATATTATATATAATTATATTATATATACATATACACATTATTATTATACATTTATTATTTAGATTAGTAACTATAATATTGTAAAGGGTAGTAAAAATGTTCTGTTAAATATCTTTGAGTCAAAGCAACTTAAAAAAATTAATATGAAGCTGATATGTTTTACTTAATCACTTTTCCCCTATTTTAAATTTGCTTTTACAAAAACAACCCCAAAGTCATGGTTCTGTTCAATGTTCAATTTTCCAAAATCAAAAGGTTCAGAACTTAATGGTACCAAGATTTTAGAATCTACATTTCTAAAATTTGTGAGTGTTCATTGATTTTAACCTTCAAATTTCTAGCTGATTTGGGATTATTCCTTTCAAGAACCTACTTTTTTGCACATTCTAAGTGGTTGTAACTACAACAGTTAATGGAAAAGTTAAGTCTGGAGTTCTCAGTTTTAATGGATGAAATATTTTTCAGGAGTAGCCTTGATCATGAAATCAGTTCTTCCCTGGGGCCCCAAATCCTTTTAACATTTCAAGGCAAAGGTATTTTCTTATGTCTGTGTTTTGAAGATGGGATTGTTGTGCATATTAATTCATTCTTTGTTGAGTCAGTCTTGGCTGCTAACTGTTGTGATGTTGTCAGTTAAATATTGATTAATTACGTATATAATTATCAGATCTGTCAATATGTTGTAGAAGATGCTTTAAAATGTAGAGTGTATATTGAAATAAGGCAATAAGATAGTAGAATACTTGGGTAAAATTACATCTATGTCTCAAATAATTGAAAAAATTACAAATAGTCTTAAGATATATTTGTAATGTAGATGCCTGTACAGTTTTTAATATAATCTTCCTAACACATTTCCCTAAAGTAAAAAAGAAAATAAAAGAAAGAAACAAAAAGGAAACTAATTTTAGTTACTTCCTTGTAGCTTTTAGATTCTTTGAGGCACCTTTATGACCAATCATGACACCTCCTCATTTGAGAGTTAATGAGCCAAAAAAGATGTAAGTTGTTTCTGTTCTTGTGCTTCTACTTCCACTGCTTGAATTGCTCCTGTTCTTCAAGTCTTCTAAAATGGTGAATTAAACAAAATAAAGATTTCATGTTGCATTCTTGAACCAATATTCATATTATAGTTGATTGCATTCTAAGTAATGACAGCCCTTTATGTAGTTGGTTATATGTGTGAATTATGTGGCAAATAAGCAAGTTAAAAAATGGGTTACAGATTAAGATGTTCCAAATCTTGAATGTTAGCTCCCGTAAAACATGTATACATATACATATGAATATAGCTAATGCTTTAAAAGAAAATATAAATATATCCACTTTAATGACGCAGTTATTAGATAGCATTCCTGCTACAAGAAAAAAGTTATAACTTGATATGTTTAGTAGCTGCATTAACCCTTTAACCTCAGCTACAAGATAATGCCCCTACAGATTATGTTAGACAAAATACCTAAAGAGTATTAGTTGGGTATTAATAGAAGTTTCCAAAAAATGTATTATCTTATTTTGTTATCAGTTTAAGTCACCCCTGACATAGATATGGGACTTGGAATATCAGAATCTAGAAATGTTAAAAAAATAAATAAAACCCCACATTTCAAGTCCCTGAGGGAAACAATGTCATGTGAAGTGGGAAGAGAGAATTTCTTCCTTATCCATTATTCTTCATTTCTGTTAAAGACAAAATATGTTGTGACCTATATTTGCCTTGGATGTCAATGTCTCTTTGCCTCAAAAAAGTTTTTTGCACTCTGTCAGTCCAAATGGCACATCTATGCAGAACCAAAAGAATGAAAGTAGCAACATTCACCCAGAGACTGGACTGCAACCTCAAATATTGTTTTATGGCTTTACTAGAAGCAGAAGTAGTGATGTTTGGCATTTGCACAATAGTACATTTTTGTTCAAACCCTTTTACTTTTTGATCAGCCAAGGCACATGACTGTTCTGCTTGATATGCTTAATGTTCTAAGCATAGAATTTCATTTAAGACCGTGCTTACAGCTAAAATAAAGTAATATTGAGGAGATTTCAGCCCAGATTAGCAGAAAAGATGATTGAGAATGATATTTTTTGTTTTGAGAGTCATAAAAGAATTTTACAAAAGAGTTTTGGAGCAGGACCCAAGTGCGAAAACAGACCAAATGAAGACCCCAAAAGACTCTTCAAATAACTTTTTAACTTCTAGCTTCATATTCCTGTATTTCCCTCTACCTCCTAAACAGGAATGAACCAGAATAAATGATAATGGGATAAAAAATTCCAAGCTGCACTCTAAAGAAGAATTTTAGGCAAGCAATTGATCATATTTAATCTCAAAACCAGAATAAGAACCAAATAAGATTAAATATCAATGAGAGGAAAAAGAGAAACAAAAAAATAAAAGACCAGACAGTGGTCACAGTACAGTTTTGAGCAAACATTGAAATTACTCCTTCTCTCCTCCTATTAAATAACAATTGCCTCAGTTCTTCAGGTCAGCACCTTTAATTTTCCTTTTTTTTTTATTCCCCAGTAAGCGGTGACTGGCTGTCACTGGTTTTTTAAGTAACCTGGGCAGGTTTCTAGTCAAATATATCTTGTGCCTTAAATGGAACTTTTGGTTTGGGGTTGAAAATAAAAGGTAAATCCCTGTGAATCTCTAAAGTTCCATTATATTGTCCACAATAAAATATCATACAGTTTTTTCTGGAGTAAATTTTTCCTGATATGGATAACCAAATTTGTTATCTGACTTTGGTGAAATTTCCTTGAAATATTCTTGGGTTTTTTTGTGAATCTCAAGGTGATCATAAAATAAGAAATATGAAGCATAGTGCATAAAGATAATATGTCTTTTGTAGGATTAAGAGACATTTGTTTATATACATTACAATGTGTTTAGCCTCCAGTTGAGTATAAAAATAGTCATCTCATGAGACAGCAAACATAATGTGATTTTTTTTCCTGGCTGCCTTAAAAGAAACATAATAAGTCAATTTGCATTTTGAAATCTACTGAGAGTAGCAATGGGTCGTTAAGTTCTTCTCAATTCCACCTGGTGGAGAGTGTAGAGGGGTCCCCTGCAATATTACATTAGTGACGCTTTCATTATCTGAAACTATTTCTGTATGCAAGCAAGCTATCCTTGTAATATTCCTGTCTCACTGTGTGTTGTATACATGGAAGACTGATTTACGTTCCCATTCTTGGGGTTTTTATGGTTCACTAAGTGTTGATGAAGTCATGTGTGTGAGCTGTGGACTTTAGTGAGATACAGTATTGCTTTGGTACTATTACTGCATGCAGGGGCAGGGATAATAAGAGAGCAGTTTCTCTATTTCATAAATTTCTGTATATTTGTGAGATAATTATAGTGTGGCATAACAAGTAAAGGAACCTTTATGTTCATGTTTTAAAATAAGTGACTGATATAAAACTTTAAATTAACTCAAATAATCCCTGTATGCTAACTATCACTAAATTATACAAGTAACAGGGAAAACAAAACATGTCTTTCATAGCTTTGCATACAAGACTCTTTTTGCAGGTTCCGTTTTCAACATCTGATTTAAAACTTGCTGAATATACTGAAAAAAATGCAGTCTAATCCTATTTGTATTGATGTTGCTAGCAAAACAAACAAACAAAAATATTCTCCTTTATTGCATGTTTTCAATGTATTTATACTATAGATTAATAATTAGTTTTCTTGTAGTAAACTGTTTGTGCTTGTGCTGTCTGTGATGCAGGACTTTAAATCATACCTAGCAGGTATCAGCGTGGGGATATATGAGAGATAATCTTGAAAATCTATCTTCCTGGTAAAACGAGCAAGTGTAGACCCAGAAGGATGGTTAAATCAAAAACAATCACTTTTTTTTTCTTTTTTTTTCTCTCTCTCAAAAAGAAATGTGGTCATCATCATACCTTGTAAGTCTAATTCTACTTTTTTTTTTCCCCAAAGTTTATTTTCAAAGGGTAACTACACACCTAAAAAATCTTTGTTTCTATTTCTTATTTATTGTTGTGACTGCAGCTATGCATTGAACCATAGTATTCATGTAGTTTTTGCCACTGCCTTCACTGGGAGTAATCCCATAAGTAAATCTATTCAGCCATTTTTATAGGATTCACTCTTATCCTTATGGAAACTTTCAAAACATAGTAATATTTGAAATAATAGAAAATATTTGCTGCTTGAATATAGAAAAAAACAAGCAAACCAGAAGAGACAAAATCAAAGCCTCAGTGCTAAGCCTCAAGCATGAGTGCTTTTAGTTAGAAAAACCAGGCAATAGTAACTAATGTTTTTTATCTGTGGTGATATTCTCTGTTTTTTTCTCCATGATTCAGAACTTTAATTTACAAAGAATTGCCAAAAACATTATTAAAATTTTAAATGGGATAATTTGGCATGCCTGTAAAATTGGCCTGCATTTTGTTGGAACATAATACCAAGCCCTATTGATCCTAAAGATCAATAATTAGAAAGAACTATTCTTTTTTCTTGTCTCCTTCCTCAGCATTGTATTAAAATTTTTTCTCTTTAATGGACTTCTTCCAAAAACTTCAGTGTATCTTGCATTCTGTTTACACTTTATTTGATCTTTCAAGCTTTTAGCAAGCTTTTTTTTAACATACTGATGACTGAGTTAATGACTTTTTTCTTTTTGTCAAATGTACTTGAGTTTTGCATTTGTTGCTAATTAGAAATCAAATGAATCTCATTAAAGGGGTCTTGTAACCTTTTTCTACAATGAGAAAGGGCCAAGATTTCTCATCCAAAAAAACTGTAGAACTGTCAGCACCCTAATGGTTTTGTCAATGTTATTAGAAGTAAATAATAAACATAGAAAATGACTTGACATGAACTACTACAAAATATCTACAATGAGCTTCAAAACACAGATCAATATTTTTCCAAGAGAGTGACTATTTATCGAAGGCACTAAAAGCTCTAGTGAGAGATCAGGAACATTTTTCTGTTTGATTAGCCTAGATCCCTTTCCAAATTTTTAAAGGAAAAAATGATGGCAGATACACAACATGAAACAAACTTGATGCATTTTGCTAAAGTGTGTTTTTATATTCTCTTTCTTACATAGTAAAGAATATGTACTTGGATTAGATTTGCATGGCAAGATTTCGGTAGTGGAGGGAGGGGAGGCTACAGTGGTGACTTCTGTGAGATACTGTCAGAAGCTTCCCGTCTCTGACAGAGACCATGCCAGGCAGATCCAAGGCAGACCCACTCTTGGCCAAGGCTGAACACATCAGTGACAGTGGTAGCCCCCCTGGGATAACAGATTAAAGAAGTGTGAAGTACTCCTGTGCAATGGGAACTCGTCCAGAGGAGTGACAATATATAAGAGGAACAGGCCTGCAGACACCAAGGTCAGTGGAGAAGGAGGGGGAGGAGATGCTCCAGGAGCCAGAGCTAAGATTCCCTTTCAGCCTGTGGTGAAGACCATGGTGAGTCAGGCTATCTCCTTGCAGCCCATGGATATCCATGGTGGAGGACAGATCCATCCGTAGTCTGTTCAGGATGTGACTGAAGGAGGTTTTGGCCCTGTGGTAAACCTGCACAGCAGCAGGTTCTTGGCAGGACCTGTGTCTCCATGGAGAGAAGACCATGTTGGAGCAGATTTTCTGGCAGCACTTGTGTCCTTACAGGGGACTCTCAGCGGAACAACCTGTTCCTGTGGGGATTGCACCCTGTGGAAGAGACCCACATTAGATCAGTTTGTGAAGAACTGCAGCCCGTGCGAAGGACTCACATTGGTGAAATTCGTGGAGGACTGCCTCTTGTGGGAGAGACCCCATTTTGGAGCAAGGGAAGAATGTGAGGAGTTCTCTCCATAAGAAAGAAGGAGTGGCAGAGACAACATGTGATGAACTGACCACAGCACCCATTCCTCATCCCACTGCACCACTGTGATGGAGGAAGTAGAGACTTTGGGAGTAAAGTCAAGCCAGAGAAGAAGAAGGAAGTGGGGGGAAGGTGTTTTAAGGATTTGGCTGTATTTGTCATTGCCCTACTCTGATTTCACTGGTAATAAATTAACTTATTTTCCATAAGTCAAACCTTTTTTGCCTATAAGGGTAGTTCATGAATGATATCCCCTGTCCTTATCTCGAACCATGAGCCTTCTGTTATATTTTCTCTCCTCCATCCATTGAGGAAGGCAGTGATAGACCAGTCTTGGTGGGCACCTGACATCTAGGAAGGGTCAACCCACAATGACTGTGAATCACTTATAAAATGCTATTTCACATTTTTTGCCTGTGTCATTTCAATATGTAGTCTTTGCAGGCCACTAAACTTTCATTTTTAATTTCTCAAGAAATTGCCTGCTCTTTGATATGATATAATTTTTATTTTATCCAGATACTTTCACTCATTAGAATATGGTGAAGAACATTAATGCATATTCATTCATGTAGCAATAAGATTTGCAAATAGACAAATAGTTGAACTATCTCCCCCCCTGCCTCCTACAGATAATACTATATACCTTGATATTTTCAAGCAGTCTATCCTTCTAAAGGGTCTAAAAAAGCTAAAAAAAAAAAAAGCTGGTTTTTTTTCAGAGCTAGTTAACACACCCAGAACTTTTTGCAAAATCTGTTTCATAGCTTCAAAGGTTATACTGCAGGTAACTTTTTAAATACATTTCTTCTTAATGTCCTTGATCAAAGCATAGATGACTGTAGACTTGGTTTTTAGTATATATTAAAAAATTACCAATTTTCTGTATGTTGTTTTTAAGATTTAAAGCATTATATAATTGGTAAGACTGAAATTATTAAGATGATACAGGATTTAAAGGAAATAAACTACAAGGAAAGATCAAAGAAGAACTCTGATGTTCTTTATGTATTAGAGGATCACTTAGTTGTGTTTTAAAAGCCACACACATACAGCATACATGATATATAAATCATACATATATCTAATTAAAATTATAATGATTGCCTATAAGCAAGACAAAACAAGGCTGCTTTATTAGAAAAGTGTTTCTGTTGTTTATAAACTTTTTAGAAGACTGCCAAAATTTAATTGTTTGGGAGGAATTTGAAGGCTAATTTTCTTCCTCAGGCTTGCTTTTTGCAAAGTTTCAGCAAAATGATCAAAAGGTTTCTTCCAATTAGTTTAAGGAAATTACATTGTTTTTCATCTGAAAGAAGATCAAGAATATTCTGTTTGGTTTTAATGAAATGCATAAAACTTTGTGACATGGACAAGAAAATCAGAAAGATGCTTAGGAGTGAGGGGTGAATTCTGTTATTATTCAAAACTTGTCCTGAAGTTGCTACCTTGGAAAACTTCCCTTTGTATATGCACAGTCATGGCTTGTGTACTGTATGTAGGTCCTATACGTACTCTGTACAGACGTAAGGCTGAGTATGACCCATCCCTAAAAATATGCATAGCAGAAATTGTTACAGTGAGTGGAAGTGGTCACAATAGTGCTGAAGTCAGAAACAGGAGGACTTTCTTTTTTCTTGGGCTTTCCTTCAGCAGTATTTGACTAAGAGAAGAGAGGATCTTAAATGTGATTGATGAAAAGACTTAAGAGGAGCTATCTCAAACTGAATAGAGAAAAGCAGGCACTCTGTGATGGCTGGGCACAGAAGATGAAGGCTTATAAAGCTGGTGAGGATGGGCCAAATCCGAGTATGTTGCAAAGATAAGTATTTTATGGATGATGCTGAACTGTGAATCAGAAAAGGAGGAGGAACAAAGATGCATAGAAAAATAATGATGAAAAATGTTAATATTTACATTGTTGAATAATTTCATGTTTCATTTGTAACTTCACTGGATTTCCTTCCCATGTTCATTTACTACAGCATACCTTCTTGCATTTTAATGAGTGAAAAAACCACAAATTTGGAGAAAGATTTCTAATTAAATTTAAATTTGTACTTTTATATGTATCACTAGGCTTTGGCTCAGAAATGTTTCACTAGAAGCAAAAGGGTACAACAACAAATTTGCATGATATCCAACTGAAATGACAACTTGATTCATTTAATTTGGGATTAAGTCTTGGACAAAGAGAAAAATTAGTCATATTGCACTTCATATCTTTTCAGATGCAATGACAGGTGTGCACAACAAATTCCATGCATAGGAAAATGTAAACATGGGAACAATAATATACATTAGAGGTAATCCTGTGTCTAGGACATCATCCTGACACAGTGAGGAAACAGAAGAATGAAGACACCTCACTGAACTCTTATCACAGGAACAAATAACAGAATCACAGAACTATTTAACTTGGAAAAGACCTCTGAGATCATTGAGTCCAACCTTTGTCTAAACACTACCTTGCCAACTAGACCATGGCATTAAATGTCATGTCCAGCTGTTTCTTGAATACTTCCAGGGATGGTGATTTCACCACTTCCATGGGCAGTGAATAACCCTTTCCATGAAGGAAGGGATCATCCTTCTCATGTCTAACCTGAACCTCCTCTAGTTCAGCTTGAGGCCTTTTCCTCTTGTCCTGTCACTGGTTGCCTGACAGAAGAGACCAATCCCCACACTGCTAAAACCTCCTTTCGGAAGTTGTAGACAGTGATAAGGTCACCCCTGGGCCTCCTTTTCCCCAGGTTAAACAACCCAAACTCCCTCAGCCAGTCCTCATAGGACTTTACCCCCTAGACCCTTCACTAGCTTTGTTGCCTTTCTCTGAACTCACTCCAGCACTGCAATGTATTTCTTGGAGTGAAGGGTCCAAAACTGGACACAAGATTTGATGTGTGGCCTCACCAGTGCCAAGTACAGGGGGATGATCGCTGTCCTGGTCCTCCTGGCTACACTATTATTTGATATAGTCCAGGATGCCATTGGTCTTCTTGGCCACCTGGGAACACTGCTGGCTCATATTCACTCAGCTGTTAACCAGCACCCCCAGGTCCTTTTCTTTGGGCAGCTTTCCAGCCACTCTCCCTGTAGTGCTGCATGGCGTAGTTGTGGCCAAAGTGTAGGACATAGAAATTGGCGATCTTGAACCTTATACAGCTGGCCTTGGTCTACTGATCCAACTGTTCCAGACCCCTTTGCAGAGCCTTCCTACACTCCAGCAGATCAAGACTTCCACTCAACTTGGTGTCATCCATGAATATATTGAGTGATGCACTTGATCTCCTTGTCCAGATCATTGCTAAAGATATTAAACACTATTGGCCCTAATACTGAGTCCTGGGGAACACCACTCATGATGAGCCACCAACTGGAACAATAATGACAATAATGTTCTCCGAAATAAGGAACTATTTTGTCATCATTAAAACAAAAATAAATTATTCAATTATAAAATCTAATGTATCCTTTTTTCTTTAAAATACTATGCAAAACAAAAAGAAAATAGAGAAGATATCAAAATTGCAAAATTAATTTTTTAAACATAAAATAATTTTCAAATACACCTAACTTTGCTGAATTCACATTCTTCCATCACATTACCCTGATTAGGAGTATTCTTTCTTTGTTCATGGTTGAAACAATGAGAGTTAAAATGATCATATGCTAATATTGAAATAAAGATAACGAAAATATCCAGTTCTCTATCATTTACAGGTTTTGTTTGTATTAATGACTAATCATTTATATTGAGATTTTGAGGTTTTCCTTTATTGTTTGAGGTTTTACTAGTATCATGTGATGTTAAAACTTATTAAATATGAGAAGTTTAGATTTTTTTAATACATACATTACAATGGTTGTGAGTGTTGTAGTTCACTTAGTATTTTTTCTTCCATGTATTTTCAGACTGCTTTGTTTAGGTTTCTTTATGCCTTAGTCTGAATGAAACAGAACTAATGAAACAGGACCATTGATACTCAGTGTGAGTGGAAGTCAAAAATGACAAGAAACTTCAAATTTTGAGCATCTAGTAATTTTTGTGAATTCCTAATTCAACTAAAAAAATAATAAAAACCCATTTTATTTTAAAAAAATATATATTATTGACAAAAATTATAAATTGCAGGGAAAATTTTTCCAGATATCAGCATCTCAGTCCTTAAAACCACAAAAATAAAATGTTGGTATGAGGGAGAGGAAAAGGTTTTGCTTAGAAATGGGAGAATTATTTGATATTAATTGGAGAGATTTACCCTTTAAAATGTATTTTAGGAATTATCATAATGCAAGACTTTATTAAGATGTATTTTTGTATTGGAAATTGTGTAAGTTTCCCAGTATTTAGAGGTTTGCTGTGATTGTTTAGTGCAGGTTTAACTGATGGTTTACAAGGGGATTAATGAAATGGAGAACAGCTTTATGAAGGTATTCCCCTACCAGTTCTCACAAGGCTGTAAATACTTTAATTTATAGAGCTCCAGTTAATATTTGTGCTTTAGGAAATTAATTTATGTCAAAAATGCTACAGTTAACTGTATTCTTCTGCAGCTATTGAGTCTCTGAACAGAGGGGAACATCTCTCTTTTCTAGAGACAAAAGATGTTAATCTTTTGTATAGTTCTGACATGGGGTTATAGCTCTATACCATGTTTTTTTTATAGATTGTTGGTTGAGAAGAGAGTAATAAAACCCTTGTATCTTCAGTTAAATATTACAACTTTGACAAGAACTCAACTAAATAAGCTGCCATCTTTATATTGAAACCTTTAACTTTGCTTACCTAGTTTAGATTATAGAGTCACAGACTGAGGCTGTATATAATCATAGAATCATAGAATCAGATGGGTTGGAAAGGACCTCTGGGATCATCAAGTCCAACCCTTGATCCAACATTGCTATGGTTACTAGACCATGGCACTAAGTGCCACATCCAGTCTCATCTTAAAAACCTCCAGGGATGGAGAATCCACCACTTCCCTGGGCAACCCATTCCAATTCCTGATTACCCTCTCTGTAAAGAATTTCTTCCTAACATCTTTGGCTGTATAGATTTTGGCTTAACACAAGGGATTAGTGGTAGGTAACAACCGTGCAAGCCAGGCTATTGCAGGTAAGGCAGCAATGAGCAGCACTGCTGTGATGTCTAAGACTTTATCTGTCACACCTGCATTTTGGAGAATGGCTAGAAGAACACCTCCTTTTACTCCTTTCAAACCTTCTATCTGTAAAAGAAAGCTTATTAGGGACTGATAGTCCTAATAAAAAAGTAAGCTTTTAAAACAAGTAGAAGAGAACCATGAGTGTTCAGTTATATGCAGTTATGAAAAAAGAAGGGAGAAAAGTGCTTTCTGAGGCTCCAAAGTCATTTGCCATTGACATGGAAACTTTCTACTTGAAGATTAAAAAGCTTCATGAAGAGGACTTATTTCTTTTTACTCTGATTTAGCTTTCTCTTATGTTTTGTAAAAATTATTTATTGCTGCAAGTAGGAACTATTGAAAATCACAGGTAGCACAAACCTTCTAAACATAAAAAACCCCAATCCCCTTAAACAACATCTTATTCTTACTAGAGTGTCTGTGAACACTGAGGGTGTATCAGACATGTTACTTCATTACACAAATTGTTCAGGTGACCCCCCAGTGAAACAATTGGCTGGTTTTAGTAATCTGATGATTACAAAGCATAATTCCAAGAAACATCATAGTTTTGAATTCTGTCAAAGATTGCACAGTGATTTATATGGAGTACATAACAAGACTACGAGGCACCCATGGAGAGCTATTCAATAGCACTACAGTTCAGTGTTTGAGGACCACTTTGTTGTAAATAAATTAGTGACTACAAAATCAAAACCATAGAGACCTGATTTATCCATATGCAGAAAGAAGCGTGATGGGCTGTTAACAATATTTTTCTTCTTAATAGTCAAGACATTAATAAGGAGACCTGTTGTCTTTAGGGAGAATTAGGAATGCTTTTATAATCTCTTCACACACTGATAGGACAAACTGTGTCATCACTTTAGTAAATATTGCATTAGACATTTAATGTCTTGGGATTTAAAAAAAAATAAATTAGGCTGACTGCATAGCATAATAGTGGTACTTGGAAAGAGCAGAAAAAAAATAAATGAGAGAGCAGCAATGGCGTGTCTCTCTAAAGGAATAGATCTGGAGAATGTAAACTTTGCCTGACCAGAGGCATCATGGTAGGTAACGCTGGTGAGTAAAGCACTACAAGATTCCCAGGCTCATGTGGTAAATCTACTTTCAGGCTTGGGTAACAAAACCTGAAAGATAGATGAGAAGATTATAGAGACATAAAAGAAAAAACAGCAAATGTGAACGCACGGAACATAAAAATATATTGTGGCATTTCTAGTCTCCTCTTTTTATTTTCTTTAATCTAGGGCAGGGTTATAATTCTCAAGGAAAAGGAAAGTTAACAAAAAGAACCCCAGTTAACAGGTGAGGGTTCAGGTTATAAACAAAGGCTGTTGAGATGAACTATGAGGAAACATTCACTAGAAAGACCTAACAACTGCTAGAATTCTACCCAAAAAGATGAATAATAAATGTAAGGATTTTGGATAGCTTCCAGTTTTAAAGGGGAATTATAATTTTTTTTTAAAATAGCATTTCAAAATAAAAAGAACAACACCTTCAGGAACAGTTCAAGCTTGTATGTTTTCATTTCTCTTGGCTAAGTATTATAAAAAATATCCAGTTAGTAATCTCAGTGTCATAAAGTGTCAAAGTCCTATACCAGAGTCACCATGGAGTATTCTGTATCATTGTAGAATAGAGTCTCCTATGTTTTGAAGAAAATAATAGCTGCATCATTCCTCAATGAACAGGTGGATAAGGCTGCCAAGATTAGAATAGCCCAGGTAGACTTGGACTGGGAGCAGAAGCATGAGCTATTTATAGCCTGATGGGCCTGTGAAACATCAGGACATCTAGGAAGAGGCCCCGCTAGATCTACTGTTTACAAACAGAGAAGGGCTGGTGGGAGATGTAGTGGTTGGAGGCTGCCTGGGCCATACCAACCATGAAATGATAGAATTTTCAATACTCAGAGATGCAAGGAGAGCCATCAATAAAACATCTACACTGGACTTCCGGAGGGCAGATTTTTGCCT
>VYXB01000763.1:0-15013 GCA_013397135.1 Pachyramphus minor | reverse complement strand
ATTCTATGATTCTATGACATATAGATGGGCTAGTGATCAAGGAGTGGACCTTATCATGGAGACCATCACACAGGCTATTCATGAATGTGAAAGGTGCAGCAATTAAGCCAGCCACACAAGTAAAATCTCCCTGGAATTGAGTGTGGTGGCTGGATTTCCAATAAGGTAAGGCCTGGCAAACTGACTACATTGGACCACTGCTATGAACACACCAAGACAAGAGCCTTGACTCCTATTCCTAGTGCAAGCTGGGTATTTTACCTTCTCTAGTGCATACCAAGGCACACATTTCTGGAAAAATCTTATCAATTCTTTTTTTCTGTAAAAACAAATGAGAGGAATAAAACATCAAGTCATCACATGATTTAGACACTTCTAAAAAGAAAGAATGTCAATCTAGACAAAACTGGACAACAGCGCAAAAATTAATAGAGGCATTGGTAAAAATTTTCCCAGCACAAACTGAACAGATTAGTAATACCTGTAACTTTTTAGCTATACAAACAGCTGGCCCTTTTTATATTGAATAAGTAAATTCTTTCCCCTTGAGAAGTACAGGAGAATTCCCGGGGATCTGCATTTAGCAAGACTGCAAGACTTTGTTGATAATTATTTCTTCAGTACTTTGCGAATAGTGTACAGTTTTTGACTCCTTAGCAGATTAGAAAATGTGTTATGCCTATTTTTTTGGTGGATGTTCTTCAGTCTTTTTTAATTACAGAAGTGGTAAACTGAACTACGTAATATTGGAGAGTCTAAAAATATAGCACAGCTTTCCACTAGATTTCACTGGAATTTTCCAATATCGTCAAAAATCAAGATCTTAACACTTATGCTGGATTTGAACTTGTGATAAATTGAACTAGAACAACCATATTAGCAGTTTCTAAAATGATGCCTTGGTAAAACTAAAATTTTAAAGAAGTTAAATAGCTGAATATTAATCTATATAGATATATGTGTCAAAGAAAAAGACAGTTAATTAAAATCAATTGTAAGAACTCTGACTTAAAATATGGTGACATTTTCAAATTACAGAAATTTTTCTACTTAACTTTGCTGCATTTAGTTAGGTAAATAAATATCCATGATATACACCTATCTGTAAATGCTGTTAAATTCTATGAACTACAATAAATACCCGTATGAATAAGTAATTAGCAAATGCCATAACCAAAAAATCTATACAACAAACAAACAAAAAGAGATTGATATACCATATTTTTTACTGTCTTAAATATTTTATTTTTTCCTATACTGTAAATTTCTGTGAGACATTCAAATGATATTTGTTGACTCTTGGCATAATTCTGTGTAAAACTCTCGTGGTCCTGTCTGTTTAATGTGTTTAATGTGATATTCTAGAAAGTTGATTTTGAAGGTATTATATGTAGAGTAAGAGCTGGATGTTGTGGATCAAACTGCGATTCATGTAAAAGTGATAGCTGTGTGGTATACAGCTACAGTACTGGAGAACTTCCAAAGCTTATGATAGCATATTTTAAATACAAATACTACTTCTCATGGGAACTGTATTTGCAGTATACCGTCATTGGACCTACCCCATGAAACTTTTTGTAGATTATAAATTTAAAATCCATAGATTCCCGCAGACTCCTGTTCAGAAAGGACATGCCATTGACTTTTGTGGGACTGTTCATGGTTATATTTAGATATGATCTGTGAAACTGCTCATGCTTGCCTTTAGATGCATACATAACTACATGGCCAAGTAAGAAACACAAAGGACAAATAATGCATTTTGAGAATGATCTGTGAATAATACAGTGGAAGGACTCACACTGACTGTTATTTTTGGGATTAAGCTTCATCAATTTTTATGGGCAAGAGGGATCATAGTGTGAAAATGTATTGTTGTAAAGCCTTTTTTTTACTAATTAAGTTCAGACAAACCATCTGTTATCTTGGCTTAAATACAAACCACATGTTCTCATACATTAGTGATAGAGGAAATTCAAAAGACTTAAATATTCTTTTACTTTAAGAGTGAGTTACAATATCCCTATTTTATCAGGGATTATTATTTTATATGCTTACTTTAACATTACAGTCCTCTTAAGAAAGTCATTTAAATCACTGTTGTATGAGCGACTCAGTCTTAGTGAGGTTTTATGTTGCATAAACATAAAGATTTTCAGTATCGGTGATTTCCTTGGACATTTTTCATTCAATGTTTTTATTCTTTCTATTTTAATTGTTATGGCACTGTAAATTGAGTTGTCAGTGAGATTCCTGTTGCGGTTCTGCAGTAGGTCTATGTCTTCATTTTATCGTGCAAACAATAACAACAGAAAACAATGTGATGCTCAAGGGGGAAACAAGAAACAACATCCATTCTTAACTGAGAAAATATCAAAAGAGGAATTCTAACATTAATGTTTTATCATTTTACCATAACCATGGATAAAACATAAGACACAGAAAAATATTAGTTGTATTTTGCAGGAGTCAAGAACATCTTTTGTTATGATTTACTGTATAACACGATTAGTTGATATCTTTAAAAATTACGCAGTTTATTTGCAATATAAAAAGCAGTGACTTGCATTTAAACAGGCATGCATGCACTGGTTAAGTTAGGCTACAGTACCTATGGATGAATGTTTCTTGCTTGTCTGCAGTGTATGAGGAAGCAATTTTAATAGGCAAAATTTGAAAAAGACTTGAAATGGCAGCATTTGTGGAACCACTGGACATGAGAAATGCATATACTGAGAATGAATTTAATTCTGCTATCTCATATGACCATAACAATGACAGTTTACACTCAAATAATACATTTAATCAAAAAAACAATTTAATCTAACTATTGCTCGAATGTTTTTTTACAGTTGTTCAAGCTGGTGGAAGCTATTCTCTTCCCTCACAAGAAGCCATACCAAATAGATAATACTGCTGTGATCCTACAGTGCATCCTCAGTCAGTAAAACATATTTAATATTTATTTAGTCATGTTTTTGTTCCTGACATAAGCTTAAATTCTCTGTTGGATCATGTCCACTTTCTTTGCAGCCCTGGCAATGCAGAGTAGATGAGGAGAAAATAGGGTGTGTTTTTGACATCTCTCTGTTCAAAATTGATGACATCTTAATTAAAGTCCCATAAAACAGGTATACCTGTAGTCTACTTTTCCCTAATAATAGTGGAAATCTGATGGATCTTTACAATTGTAATCTCTCTTTTAACAGCAATCAAAGTTTTCACTGAATTTCTATTCAGCATTTGCATCTTACTGCACTGTTCCAAGTAAGTTTGATGTATAATCTACTTTATCCTTGATCAAATATTAAAAAGGTTCTGAAAAATGCATTAGTGGTATAGTGTTCCTTAAATCAAAAAGATAGGTCAATAATTATCATAAGCCACGGACATCAGAGAACAGCTTCTAAGCTCTTGGTTTGAGATGTCCCATCAATAATATTGAATGTTTCTTTATTTATTAATTTCTGACTATCAGTCTGAAAGACACACTCACTTGTACTATTTTCTGTGATGTACATTGCTGTGGTGTCATTGTTCTGATATCTGACACTTGAAAGAAAGCTCTAGTGGGTAGTTCCAACTTTCCAAAAGGAGTTACTGACATCATGTAATGATGATAAAATTGCATTTGGAAGTAGTTACTATGCATACAAAGCAGGCAATTTCACAATATTCCTACCTCAATTCAAATGTTATCAACTAACAAAGCACAGTGAAAGTGCTTTCTGTAAGCAATATGTGTTCTTTTGCAGCATTGCTGTTATCAGTACCCTGCTGTCCCAGATCTCTGATGAAGTGCAGCTTTAAGAAAATCTACGAACTTGAAAAGTGGTCAATACCATCCATGCTTTGAATTTAGGGGGAATAGCTTTGAAAAGTCTAAATCATAGCAAAACACACAGCAATTTAGAATCCAGAAATTCATGTGGTCTAATCAGAGCCACTAAAGTATTAGACATACTGGCAGAAAGCTTTTGGAGCTATTTCATAGATTATAGCTGT
Source organism: Pachyramphus minor (assembly GCA_013397135.1). Classification (NCBI taxonomy): domain Eukaryota; kingdom Metazoa; phylum Chordata; class Aves; order Passeriformes; family Tyrannidae; genus Pachyramphus; species Pachyramphus minor. Next base: position 11,008 of record VYXB01000763.1, on the reverse strand, counting down.
TAGTCATATAGTAATTTCTAAATGGTAAGCAAACATAGTATCTTGCCAGACTGATCGTTTAGACCATTCATGCATGGAATTACTATTAAAGTCAAAGGTAATCTTCTTGAATTGATTTACTAATGACTTCTGGGGTTGAGTCATCACTGGTTATGAATCAATAGATCTTTTTCTGAAAAGCGTATCTGATGAAGAAATATCTTGAAGGTTTTGGTGTTTACCACTTTTATCCTGAAGAACTCTCTGAAAATTCAGCAGGTGTAAGCATACTTCAAACAGAATTAGAGAAGTCAGTCTGCCATGTTTTTTAGTAGTAACTTGAGTAATGCTTATCTAAATGTTTCTATTCAAGTTGCTCCAGTTATTTCAGTTTACACTGTTTAATACAATTTATCACATACTTATAAAATTACATATATTCCAGAGACAAATTCAAGTAGGTTTTAGCCACATTACTTACCCACTAAGTGCCCAAGCCCTGCGTGAATTCTGCTATCAGCCTGGGGACTTGGTATTGAGGGCTCAAGGTCAGCTGGAATAGAGCAGCTACCCGGCCTTGATACTGTTTGACACAGGGCTGTTAGAGGAGTCCAGAGAGGGGACTGGGCCGCTTTCATTCAGGAGCTGCATTTATCCTGAGCCACTCCGCTGTGGCCCCTGTCTGAGCTACACTGCATCCATGCCTCTGCTTGCCATCTGTACATTGTTGATCTGGACCAGAACACTGACCTGCAGCATCCCAGCTTGACTTCAGACTTGCATCATCACTGTGAATTTGCCTGGCAATCCCCAGACAGATAGTTGACCCTGGATACTGCTCTGCTCCTCTCTTGTCTGGGTACTTTGCTGCTGTGCCCTTGTCAGTGAGATCAGTGCCCTACCTTCCTTGCTGCCACCCTTAGCTCCTAGTTTGCTTTCCCTTACAGAATTGAAAGCTTTCAGTGTTCCCTGATGTTAATTCCTTTATTATATCCTAATAATTTAAGATTCTGAACAGACAACAGTTCCTGCAATTGCCTATTTTAAGTGTATGCACTTATTCTCTGAATAAGTATCCTTTGCCTCTTCCCAGATTACAGACATCTAAAATACATGGGTGGAAGATTAAACCTTTGACTGTTATAAGTATTACATGTATGAGTACATGCAAAAGATAGAGATTGTGAATATCTTGCGTGTGGGGGAAAGTTAAGCAGAGAAGGATGGATTTTTCAATGTCCACTGCAGAGATAAGAATAAAATCCAGATTTCATGAGTGTCAGTCAAAGTCTGTGGTCTCCGTAGAGTCCAATCCTGCCCGTGATCTGCTTATTGTTCAATTATATAGTACCTTTTCAGGGTTGGCAAAAATGGTTGAAATCCTGAAGAACAAAAGGTGAGGGAAGAAAAGCAGTGTATTTCAGCTAACATGACTCCAGTGCTGAAGTAAAGCCAGCTGGAGGTAAGAAAAGCTGTTCTGAAGACAGGGATGAGGCAGTGATTGATAGCCTTGTTTGAGAGACAGATGAGATCAGTCTGACAGTTTCTGGCCCAAATTGTGTTTCCTGCTGTTCAGGCAACTTAATTTCATTTATGTCCATTTATGCCAGCTGGGTGTATCTTATTCTTCTCTTCCCCCTTCCATGTGTTGTACTTTCACATTTTTTTCCTATGTAGCATCTCTTTAGTAAAAAAATGTAATTAAAAGACAGTTATTCACTTAATACATCTAGCTGACATTGCTTTAGTTTTCCCTTTTGTGTGCTCAGTAAAGAAAGGAAAGTTTTATATGCTCTTTATTGTGGTTCTACCTGGAGTTCCGTGATTCAGACCACAGGCCAGTGTCAGTTTATTGACACTGGCCTGTGAAATATTTCCTGTCCTGTTCTCTAGCTTTCAAGGTCTGCATTCCCTGTGACTCTGAAGTTATATATCAGGTAGCAGTGGGACTGCTGCTCCCCATGTGCTGTACAGTAAAGCATCAAGTATGCCATCATTAAGATAAATTATGTCCTTTTGTGAACGTTTGAGTCTGTATTTTTCAGTAGAAAAAAGCAGCTGTGCTTGAACTAGAATTTAGGATGGCACTTAAATGTTAGAAATAAATTGATTATTTAACATCATTTTTGCAAGAGATTTAAGAGGATTCAGGCTCATCTTTTGTATAGCATGGTTTCTGTTGTAATACTGAAGCAGAAATAAAATGACAGGAAAAGAAATAAGAAAAATATTAGAGAATAGCAAGAATTTGTATATTTTTTTATAGTTCAGGTTTGAACTGTAAAGTTACAACATGCTGGTAAATCTGCAAAATTTTATCAAATCTGTTATGTTTTGCTAAATGTCACTGTCCCTGTCCCTAAATCCGAGCTGCAGGATGTAAGAGTCGAAATTATTTTAGAGTGGCAATGGTAAAAAAGAAAACATGGAAGAAAATTCGTCCTGTCACCTATTTTTTAAACATGCAGATTTTTATGTACACTCTGAATATGTAATGAGATTATGTGACTCTGAGTAGCAAAAGACTAGAAAGAGCCTTACAGGTTACATTTCTATGATATACTGAGTGTATCAAATATGAACAACTGCTTTAGAAAGTATACCAAAGAAATTTACCAATCCAAAGTCATATCTTCACTTCTTGATGAGGGGCTCTTCTTCTAGCATCTGTGGCCACAAAAATAGGCAGGAGAGGTCTAGGCACTTATACTTGCCTCTGCCTATGGGTGTTTTGGCAAGGGACGAAAGGGAAGCAGGGAATGAGAGGAATTAATGCTTTCATTCCTTTTATTTCTCTTTTCTCCTTAGGCCAGCAGCATGGCTTACTTAGTCATTAGTATCTCAAATAATGGAAAGAGTAGGGGATAAGTGTGATGAGATAAAGAGGATCTCTAATCCACAGGTGACTACACATGATCAGGGCTTGCATGTGACTGCATTCCTGTCATAGTTGCTATGTGCTTTCACTGCCTTTTCACCTACAGTTAGAGCATACTCTAGAAGCAAGATAAGCTTCTGCTGAAGTTTTGGTACAAATGTAAAGTTAGAGCAACTTCAAAGTTAAAAATTCTCACTACAGAACATTATAGGGTTATTGGAAAAACACATTATAGAAGTAATATAAAAAAATCCCTGCTCCTTTCTCAGAGAACAATAAATAACACATGATTCAATAGGCTAGTCCTTTATTATATTATGAATCTGTGAGACATATTAGTTTTCCAGCACACATTAAAGTCTGTGTGTGATATTTATATTATGAAAGTCTGTCTGAAAAACATCTGAGTTACCAAGTCACTGTGCCAGCCTTGATGGTTGTCTCTAGATGTTCTAAAATACATTTTATCCCACCTCAAACACACTTTCCCAGATTTTCTTTAAATTTCCTAATATTTTACTTACTTCTTTTTAGATTAATTCTTTTCCTTGTCCTTGCTAGCTTCTATTTTTTAACTGGAGGAATAAATTGAGATTTTTGTCAGAATTGAGGATTAAAGATTTCAACAAGTGTGTATTTTAATATCTCTAGAAAAAAACTGGTGGTTATGCACTTCCTTTTCTAAAACTTCTGATTTATTCTATCATGTACATAATAGCTGCAGTTACATTTTGAAAACTTTGCTTGTCTACCTAAGAGTTGAAATTAGTTAACTGAGAAGGCAAGAACTGATGCTTGTTGGACTCCTCAGAGAAGGAGGAGTCCCCATGTTTGTGCACATTTCAATTCATTGTTCCAAATTCAGTTACATGAAAGGTGAACTTTTCATTTCCATGGAAGTTTTCTCCTGATATGAGATACAGTAACAGACATATAAGTGGACTTGTCAAAGGGACCCTCTTATACTTCAAGAAATTCTAAGATGCAGTATCAGGAATTTGATGATGCATTTAATGATAATTTTGGAAACATATTTCATGTTTGAAATAAAACAAGAAAATATTTCTAGGAAAACTGCATTTTTCTAGGGACCATTGTATTATATACAGTTGCAATTTTCTTTTCCAAAGTAATGATCATATATTGACAAGTATCGGTGTATAAGAGCAATTCTGTTTTTATACAAGATATTATGTACTGAGAAAAATGTTTAAAAGCAGAACCAAGGAAATTCTTTTCCTTAGATATAAAAGTTGCTAGAACAAAAGGCTATAGGATTTTCCCATGTTCTGCCAGCTGCCACATTAAGAGAAAGGAACCAGCGATTCTATGAAATACTGTCAGAAAGTAAAACTTAATTGGGTATAAAAACTCAAGCAAATATTATTACCTCTGACATGTTGAACAGTCTCAAAGAACAATGACAACTACTAACACAACCAAAAGAAAATTGAATAGAAGAACTGCAAAAATAGTTGTTTTCTCACATGATTACTTGCTCTTAATAAATTTAAAAGGTATTACAAATTTATTACAGTTTTCAAAGTGGAAATGTTACAAAGAAGGGAAGGTACTGACTATCTTGAAGCAAAAGAAAAGAAAAAATCTAACACTGCAGTAATGTTATATGCCTGCAAAGGAAGTGAAGGAAGTTGAATACTGAACTATGACAGAGAGAGAAGGAGAAAACAAGTTTAAGATTATCAGAAACATTTAACTCTGTTGTCCAAAAAGAGACTGCAGACATCACTATTATGTCACTGTGCAATCTTTGTGCCTTGTCACATCAGCTTCTTATAAATGGAGCTTGGCAGATGGTGGGTAGAGATGTTGACATAATTTTTCCCTTCCATCTATTGCTTCATAATCTACCATGGAAGAAAAATCACACAATATGACTTTTACTTAAGCTAAACTTATGTCTGTCTATTATGAAGCTCCAAATGCATGTAAACTGTGCCCAGGTGTACAGATCTCTGCATAGTGAGAAAGCAGAGAGCTTAATATCACTTACCTCGCACCAGTAAATCCTACAAAAGTGACTCTGGACAATTAGTAAGAGCAAGTTGAAGGCTCAATCATGGGAACATCCTGTTATTCACTACATAATTATCTGTTACTATGAAGTTCTATAAAAATTTACGAAGGACTTGAGGTACCATAAGCTATTTGCAAGTAACTATTTACAAGAGTATGCAGTGACAGGACAAGGGGGAATGGTTTCAAACTGAAAGACAGTAGGTTTAGATTAGATATTAAGAAGAAATTCTTTACTATGGATGTGTTGAGGCACTGGAACAGGTTGCCCAGGGAAGTTGTGGATGTTCCCATCCCTGGAAGTGCTGAAGGCCAGGTTGGATGGAACTCTGAGTAATATGGTCTAGTCAAAATGTCCCTGCCCATGGCAGGAGGGTTGGAACTATTACACAGGTGTTCTTGCATTGTATTTGTGGTCCAATAAGAAAAATGTAATGTGTTTTAAAATCTTGTACATTTTCTCTTTACAATCTGCAGAAAACTTACAGGAAATGGTAGAGAATAACCCATACATAAACAAAACTAAAGAGCACCACATGTTAAATGGCTTGTTAGCAAATGAACAGTTGCCTTGGTCTGTTTATACTTCTCTGTGTGATGGTTATTTAGCATTCCTAACAATACTTGTTCAATCCTAGAAACTTACAAGCAGTTTTCCGTGAATGAGTAAATAACTTTAGGGAAAGAATTTCTGCTTTTTAACATTAAACTAAATTCAGGCACGTAATATATGAGAATTGGAAGCTATATCCATAGAAGTAAATTAAATGTTCCTGAGACCATTTGTTAGCACTGAGGACAATTGGCATAACACACTATGCACACATGCCATCAGCATGGCAAACAGATGGCTAGATGCAAATTATCTGCTAAGGACAGTCACCTTGTCATGCTGAGTCCAGAGTGGTGTTGGTTTGGAAGAGTGTTAGCTCGTTAGACTGTAGGACAGATTTAAGAGCTTCTCAATGAACACAGTGAAGTTCTAATATTGGGATCTGCTTATTTCCTAGTTCAGGCAGGTGCAGAGCTCTTCTCCCCATCAGCATCCCTTCTTCCGACTGTCATTAAGGGAGAAGAAGAAAGCACTTTTTCTCTTATTCTTACAATGTATCTAATGCAGTGTCTTGCACAGGTTGATTATGCCGTTCCATTTCCAGAATGGAAATCTGCCCCTCAACAAGTAAAATTTACAGCAGAATCCAGAAGATTTTTGTCAAGTGACCTGAGTCATTGTAAGACCCCGTAAAACTTGCATTGATAATCCTAAAATTACTAAACCCTTCTATAGGGTCTGATCTATCAAAGCACTTAAGCAGGGACATAAACTCCAGAAAAAAATATATGAGTACTCTTATAAATTTTTAAAAAAGGGTCTTTTTGTATGAGGGTCTGGAAGTCATATGCTTAGATGAACAGAGTAAGGCTTGTAGTGGGATTCTTAATTTGAACTTTCATTTGCAGGAGAAAATAATTTTTGCAAGCCTTTAACATGTGTTTTCCTACTAAGTTATAAATTATGCAGCATAAAAAGTCTTGATTCTCTTAGACAGAAAGTAACTGAAAAAATAACTTATATCTTTCTTAAGTTCTGAGTGTTCATGTAGCATAAACTGCTTAATTATAATAATTCTTTTACCCCCTTTGAAGTCATTGATAAAATATTCCTGCAAAATTTGGAAGAGGAAAAATATAAGGTTTAAATTTTTCAGCAGAGAAGACATTAATTTTATCTAGGTACAATAATTGTAAAAATACAATTCTGTTTCATCTTTAATACAAGGTAGAGGAGTAGAAAGTGGATTTTGTCTCTTAGCAAAGAAATTACTAATAATAAAAATTACTGTCTTCTTGCAGGTATCAATTTGCTGTTTATTAATGAAAACACATCGTTTCAGATTTACATGATGTACCATACCAGAAGGGAGTTAAAATTATTGCAATTTGAATTTCTGTTGAAACTTGTCATATAACATTACATGAAATGCAGGTGAAAGGCTTTATGTAGTCAGGTGACATGACAGAAATAAGAGCATCATCTACCCAAACATTTTTGCTTTGAAAAATTCATTAATTCATACCTGATAGCTAAAAGAATGATCTCCATTGGTCTGCGAAGAAGCTCTTTCCCTCCTGCCTTCTTCCAGAATCTTCCAATACACTATTGTGTTTCTCCTGCTAGATGTAGGAAGGTTTGTGAGAGGTGAAGATATCATGTAAAGGCACCATGCTCCCTTTCCCTAAGCCCTCTAGTTTTAAGGGGAGCAAAGAGACTGATAGGCCTTTTGTGGTAAAATTACAAGAAAGCTGAAGGTTTCCAATGCATACCTTGGAGGATTGCATGTGCCATAGGTTTTCCATCAGGGTCTATCAGCTGCCCATGCTAAATCTTTACTCTATGTGCAAAGAGAATTCAGTGGTACATGGAAGAAGTTTGTCAGTGGAACCAACTCCACTCCTTTACATTCTCTTCACACTGCCAGGTCACAGCTGGAAAAAAGGACCTTAATAGAGTTTCAGAGATATTCATTGGCATCTCTTTTCTACGGCAGAAGGATCTGCTAAGACATTCGTATACTCCAGAGCCCAGTATGATCCCATGAGACTAGGAAAGACAAGAGCAAAACAGGCTTCTGTGACTAGACAAAGACAGGTAGAGTAATGGACACTTCATATTGAGTCTATACAAGTTAAAAAAAAAAAAAAAGTCACTTTTATTGTTGTTCTTTTTAAATCAGTCTTTAAAAATGCCTTTAGAATATTTTTCTTCACAGTATTTTAGTATTCACACATAATTCATCAGCTACATCAATTTCTTTTTGTTTCATGGCTCACTTTTTACTTTTCTGAGCCCAAACCATCAGATAGTAGAAATCTGCATCAGAGATGAGGCCTGATAGACTTAGGCTCCAGTGCCACAAGCCACCCATTTTTCTGCAGCATTTAAAGTTTTGAAATTAAATAAGCTGAAGTTTCCCTGAAACATTTCTCAGAAAGAACTTGTTGTTTATAATGAAAATGAGTCTCTTTATGTCCTCTGCAGTGCATTTTAGGCTTTCCCAAAAAATTCTTTAGCAGAAGAAATCTAGCTATCATTAGCTAGAATGATATTTTGATATCTTATACATTATAATTGTACAAGGAGAGCATAGAAATAGTTTTAGAAATCATATTAACTACATGTGAATGTAAAAGAAAACCCGATTTATTTTAACCACATTACTTCTTGATGTAAACACAGCACAAGTTACAACTTCAGTGGTCAGAAGTGTGCATTCTAAGTTCTTGAAAAAAGAAGGTATGTACAGTCATGATCTTCCTTACAAAACTGCAGATAGAAAAATTCTTTCTTATAACATAGGAAGCAGTTTCAGATTAAAAAAAAAAAAAAAAAAACACAAACCAAAAAACACCCAAAACCAAACCAACCAAACCAAATCAACCAACCAACCAACCAAACAAAAACAAAAAAACACCACCAACAAAAAAAAAAAAACCCAACAAATTACTTGGAATGGAGAACATAGAACTTTTAAGAGTCAGGTTTGTTCATTTGTAGAAGATGTTCTACTACATATGTCATGATTTTAACCATTTTTAATGCTATGTAATCTACATTACTTCCCTTATAGTAGTGACAAGCTAGGTTATTTATTATCTTTGACAGCAAAGACAGATTGGCTAACTTCATCCTATTTCATATTTTATGTGAAATGTGAATTTCAAATTTACATTTTATGCTGCATTGCCAATAAATTTGGCTTTACACTTTGGATGAAATGAGCTACAAAATCCCATGGCAACTCAGAGATATTTCTTACAGAAATACATACACTTTTTTTTTCATAAGTTCTACTAAAGAAAAAAAAATCAGATTAATACTGATCTCTTGAGATATCACCATTTTTATTTACAATTGTAGTTTCATCCAGAACTAGATATTTCTTTCATTATTACAACTCCAACATATTTTTATTTTATTTTTATAAATCTGCTTAGGGTTATAGTAATGCACTGACTGCAATTGCAGAAGCTGCTGCAGTATCTTTCTCTGAATCAGGGAGCTACTAATACTCATTTGTTCCAACTTCTTCCACAATCTGTCAATTTCTTTAATAGCACTCACAGTAAATATTTTGAGCTATCTCACTTAACTGTTACAGGGAAAAAAAAAAAATCCCAAACCCTGGCATATTCTCTAAATTTTGCAGCTATTGTGTAAGAAAATGGAGCAGTTCTGGTAGGTAAAGTAGAGAAAGACCACACAATTAATCTAACACTCCAAAACCTGAAATTGTTTATCCAAACAGAACAGAACACAGCAAAATAAATGTACAAAAGATAGGTGAAAAGTTACTCAACTGGTTTTAAAATGCTACTTATTTTAAAAGAATCTTACATCAGTAAACTAGCTCCTGCCTTTAACAATACCCATGTAAGGGAACCGTATTTCAGAAAGTATCGGCTTATCAGGAAATGTATACAGATGGTTCCTCTATTTAGCATCAGTTCTTTCACTGACTCCCCAAACAGCCTGAGGAAACTGCATTTAGCAAGATCTCCTCAGATAGCTTTAGCAAGCAGAGCACTACCCATCAGTATCAGAATCACAGTCCTCTCTTTCATATCATATTTTGAGCACATCCTGTAATCTGACCTGTCACAGGCGCCGGCCAAGTGGAAATGACAGTGAATGACAGCAACAGACCAAATAAGATGGTTGCCAGGAGTGCAGAGACCCAGGGACCTCAATCAACTGAACCACAAATCCATTAAATGATTTAATTTTGTGTATCCAACTGTGGGGCAATGTTTACAGCAAGAGGGTGAAATATACACATACAAAAAAATAAAAGGATGAATAGAAACGAACAGATTGAGAAATAAAAGTACTTTGAGGAGAAGGTAATCTTAAATGTTCGATTGTTTATTTTTCTGAAAGATGCCACGAGCTTTCCATGCATATAGAATAAGCTGTTCTTTAATAAGATCTTACATTTTAGAAAATTATTCACCAATGATGTCAGTTTTGACTGGTAATGCAGAAAGGTGAAAAGGCACAACGTTCCGTGAAAATAGGCTGGTCAAATTTTTGTTTCAAGTCTTTTTCCTACAACTTTCATTTTCTGGCTGGCACTGCAGTGGCTGAAATGCAGAAAGAACGTATTTTAACTTGAATTAAAGGTACAGTTTTATTCATGTGTACTTATTTGTTCCAGGCTAGCCTCACATCTCAAATGAAACCTCAAAAGCAGCGCTGGTGTAAGAAAATATGGCACGTTATCCTACATATGCCCGTCAGAGCGGAATTTTAAACAGCTGCTGGCAGCTGCACGAGGTCTGCGAGTTGTCCAGAGCCGTCCTGGGAGGTGAATCAGCTGACTAGGGGGCCGAGACTACTAAGTGGGGCAGGATTTAAATGGCTGCTGGGAGCGCCAGCGACCCAGGGCACGGCACATCAGTGAGGGCGTGTCACGGCAGTTCGCACAGGCAGGGCGAACAGACAGTGTGCAGCCACCTCCTAGGTCTCTCCTGTGAGTTTTTCTTTTCTTTCTTTCCCTTAACGTTTCAACTACAGCCAGTAATGATTTCCAAAAAAATGAAAGCCGTCGCTACTGTTACCACTAGGAGTGTGTTGACACAGACAGAACCCTCCAAGAAGGGTGCAGCCCTTCAGGTCTCTGGCTCTGCAGACTGTTTGATCCTGGCATCAGTAACAGAGGACAGTGGGAGAGGCGCCTATGTACGATGCGAGCAGGTGGATGATCTACTGTGCATGGTAGCAGAGCTCAAGGAAGAGGTAGAGAGGCTGAGAAGCATTAGGGAAAGTCAAAGGGAAATAGATTGGTGGAGTCACATCCTTTCAATCCCCAAGGAAGTCCAGCTGGAGGCAGTGATGCCCTACCTCTCCTGCCATCAGGCAGATGGAGCAAGCCGAGTGGATGGGGGGGAATGGAAACAAGTCCCTGTTAGGAGAGGTAAAAGAACACCCTCTTGACCCCCATCACCTCCCCAGGTGCCCTTGAAGAACAGATATGAGGCCCTAGACTCAGAAAGTCAAGTAGAGATCAGGCAAGAAGCAGATCTGTCTGCAAGTTGCACCCTGTCTACCAGACA
>VYXB01000761.1:0-36292 GCA_013397135.1 Pachyramphus minor | reverse complement strand
ATATATGTATATATACACATAAAAGTCAATTTTGGATGAAATTTTATTCTTGTTAAGGTTTAAGTGCTGCAATCAATACTATACCTTCACAGAGTAACACTGGTTTTAAGGGGATGCTGAGTATCTGTAAATGTTTGCAGAAGAGAACCTTCTTAAAGAATCAGGTTGAAGAATTTATAGAACACAAGCACATAGCTTGGAAAAACAAAAATAAAATGTCTTAAGATAACAAATAAATAAGTGTGCTTGATGACTGGCAATACCTGCAATAAGTGACTGATTAAAGGAGCTGTGCGTTACAATTCAAGCAGAAATTGTTTTGTTTGTATCAAACCAGGACCCAGGACTCCAGGTTAATTGTAAATCTAAATCTAACCCATAACTGGAAGCACAACAGAACATGCAAAAAATAAGACCCTGTGGTTATTGCCACACACAGAACAGTGGTCGAGGCAAATAGTAGAGATTGCTTCAAATACCATTTAAAGATATCTCTGTAAGCTGGAAAATAACAGATTTAAAATCAGAAGGGTGAAATGCTAAATAACTTCTGGTAGTTATCTGTGCCAGCCTTTCCTAATTCTTAATGGAGCAACATTTTATAGTTCCCCTCTTTTTTGCAGAGGCTGCAGGTGTGACCATCATTTGGCATGGACGAGGAACTAAATCTCTGTTGTATCTTCCAAACCACACAAACAGGTTTGCAAATTAGTCAGGCAGGAGGTCATATAATCCCTCTCTCAGGTCTGGGACTACATTCAGCATTTCCTGTCCATCTTCAAGGACAGGTGTGTAATTTGCAAATACTCTCTGCCAACAGGCACCTCTCGACTGTTCCTATGTGTCTTCTCCCAGAACTTCACTACTGTTATAGCTAGAATTGTTTCACCAAGCAATCCAACAAAAAATTTCTTTAATAAAATTAATCTGAAGAGCTAATCAAATTTATTTTTCTATCAAAAAAAGAAACAAAAAAATTAATTGTTCACTAAAGTCTTATTATGCTCCTTTCAGATATGGAAAACCAACTATATTTTCCTGGTATTTTCCACTGTACATCTATCCAGTTCTTTCTGCTTTCCCTAGCTGAGTGAAGTTTATTTCGCATCTTGTCATACTAGTAGATATGTTCTAAATTCTGAAACCAATTACGGTTTTGTGGAAGTATGATGACCACTGCTATAAATAATTCTTCACCCGAGGCATTGTCAATTTCAAGTCATAGAATCAGAGAATAGTTTGAGTTGGAAGGGACCTTCTAAAGGTCATCTAATTCAGCACCCCTGAAATAAGCACGGACATTTTCAACTACATCAGGTTTCTCAGAGCCCAGTCCAACTTGACCTTGAATGCTTCCAGATATGGGGCATCCACCTCCTCTCTGGGAAACCCATTCCAGTGTTCTACCACCCTGATTTAAAAAAAATTATTTCTCATATCTGTATTAAGTTGACCCTCCTTCAGTTCCAAACCGTTACCCCTTGTCCTATCAAAACAGGCCCTGTTAAAAAGTTTGCTCCCGTCTTTCTTATAGACCTCCTCTACTGAAAGGTCACAATGAAGTCTCCCCAGTGCATTCCCTCCTACAGACTGAACAACCTCAACTTTCTCAGCCTTTCCTCCCACTGATCATCTTGGTGGCTCTCCTCTGGACCTGGTCCAACAGATCCATGTCTTTCCTGTACTCAGGACCCCAGACCTGGATACAGTACTCCAGGTTGGGTCTCACAAAAGCGGAGCAGAGGAGGAGAAGTCTGCTGGCCATGTTGCTTTTGATGAAACCCAGGATAGGGTTGGCTTTCTGGGCTGCAAGTGCATACTGTTGGGTCATGTCCAGTTTCTCATCCACAAGGACCCCCAGTCTTTCTGAGCAGGGCTGCTCTTGGATATTTGATGTGGAACCCTCACCTATTGAGAAATGTCACATTTTGGATGAAAAATTATCACAGGATTAGGCTGGTGGGATTTTTGTTCTTCATCCCCCTCCCCCCCCAGTATCCATTGTTAATGCGTATATGATCCACTATAATTCTTTTTTTGCCATTAAGCCAAACGTTTACTCATTTTACTGCTTGTGCATTGACTTTTTCCAGTCTAAGCACAATAGTTTGTGTTTTTACTTACTGCACTTGTCAGAATTCCAGACTATTTTCTATTTTGGACTGCAATCCTGAACTTACCACCTTCCATCAAGTGCCTGCCACCTTCCACCTAGGTGTCATCCAAAAAACTGGTATATGTACACTCTATCAGACACAATGCTAATGAAAATTTAGAGTAGCAATAAGAATGGAACAGACTCTTACAGATCCTGACTTCTTGTGATCTTTTGTTTTGACAGGAAACCATCAGTAACTACTCTCACTACAGTTCTTCAATCTGGTGTGCAACCAACTTTTAATAATTTCACTTGGACCATATTCCCCTACTTGCTTTACAAGACTGTCACATAGGACTTTACAAACCCTTGTTAGAGCCCAAATATATCACAGCTATTTATTCCCTATTATCCATTAGGCCAATTACCCTGTCAAAGGAAAAAGATTAGATTGGTTTGACATGATTTGTTCTTGACTGTTTCTTATTGCCTTATTATACCCTAGGTGCTTACAAATTGATACTTTAATCATTTGTTCTAGATGTCAAGCATAGCTTAAATAGGATATAAGTCCTCTGATACTGCTTCTTTCCCCGCAAAATTTAGAACCATACTAAAATATTGCAAAGCTATATTGAATCATTATCCTCAAAAAAATCCTTTACTATTGTTTAACTGCAAGAGCACTTTTTGAACCCTGGCGGCTTCATACAGTTGAACCATATATCAATTCAGTGACACTTTTTTTTATAGGGATGGAGAAAAACAAAGTAAAAACCAACAAATAAGGACTGATGAGCATTCAGGTCCTGGTTTTCAGAGAAATATTACTGTGGTTGCTATTTAAGTAAAACAATAATTTCTGGCTAACATAATTGGAAATATTTTTACAGTGTATCAGAATGGAATTCAAATCCTCTGAACACATCAGAACTCTGCCCAACCTTTCTTTAAAGGCAAACTGAATCATCACTCAGCCATCTGCATTAAACAAAAGGGAAGAAAAATAGATAACCCCTTTGGAAAAATTGACCTTGTTGATAGACACTGACAACTTGATAACTTCATCAAATACTGAAATCAGAAATGTGGGCAAAAAAAGACAAAATAGTTAAGAGAAAAATTCAGTAAGTGCTTTATTTTTCTCTTTTTTCCCAAGCCAGTAGCAGAAAATTTATTCCTACAGCTACCTATAGGCACATGAGTTGCCCTACTGAAGTCAGCTGCACTTCATTTTACAGGGTACTTTTAGCAGATATTTAACGTGAAGCATGCATTTAACAGCTCTTCTGACCTGCTACAATACCTCTCAGCAGCTGCCGACTTCTAAACGGCAACACAGGCACTTGCACCCAAGCACATATGTAAACGTTTTGCCCTGTACTGGATGCATAATGTGATTGTAAATGTTACATATAGATTTCCCTGAATGAAAAAAAAATTGCTTGAAATGGACTCCACAGAACACACCTCTGCTGTTCTAATGCTTTTTCTCAGCATGGAGAGGCTTTGGTTATTTGCTCATTCCTCCCTTCCCTTTTATGAAAAGATTTATTTTAAAAAGAAATGCTGAACACACAGCTGTCATGAAGATTTATAGAAAACTCCTTTACAAAGAAGCTAAATGATTTTAGACTATTGTACTGCCTTTTCTCATTTTTTTAAAATGTAATTTTGATACCATGTAACCGGAAAAAAAGCTCTGCTGCTCTTAAAGAAATCCATATCAAAAGGGAGAAAATTCCGTATTCTCTGCAAAAATAAAAAATCTCACAGACCAGTTTTAATGTAAATATTTTCATAATATTGTTGTGCAGCAGATAAATGGGATTTCTATTCATTACTCTCTGATAAATCCTATCTCCAGCATCTAAAAATAGAGACATATTGGTAGAAGAACACAAAGCCTAAGTTTCTAGACAGAAAAGGTATTTATTGTCGTTATGGATTTAAATCATGTTCAACAAAATATGATGAAAATGAAAAGTAGGAATACTGAGTAAATGAAAACTTTTTCACGATAATAGGAGAAAAACTTACAATGCATGTGCTTGCCATTCATACAGTAGAGTTATCACAAAATGATGGCTAACAGCTCTTTTTCTTCAAAGCAATTTTTTCTTTGAGTCTCAATATTAAATCTTTAGTGTAGCACATTTTTGCTTCAAACACTGGTGGACATTTCAGAATTACCTAAGCATTGGAAGAAATAGCTCTGCCTACTCCTCTCATATTGCAAAAAAAGGTTCCTAAACTGAAGTGGAACTGTGACTACATATTATGTCTTGAAAAAGCTCAGCAGAGCATTTTGTGATTTTCAGTAGTAATAACTATAAGCACTGGAGTGAGAAGAGACCATCATAAAGATATCCACAAATCCCTTCTGTATGGTAGGGAAAACGGGGAGAGATATCATCCCAGGTTAATCAATGGACAACTTTCAGATCGTAATCTCTCCATCAACCAGCAACACTGGGATTGCTTTAAAAATTCGGTGAATATTAAAAGTGGAAAGTGAAACATACTCATCAAGAAGATCTCCCCATTCCATAAAGTTAATATTGATCTACTCTGAGAGAGGAGAGCATTAAAACAACCTTCTTCTGAGCAGTGTCGCCTATTTGGAGTTCAAGCCTCTAACACCTGAAGGTGTGAAGGGGCAGTTAAATATCAGCTTGTCTTCCAAGAGTTTTCTGGGAACAGCTTAAATTAATAGATTTCTTCTGAAACTAGTTTATTGGACACCCTGGTTGACTCTGAAAATGGCCACTGCTTCTTTCCACTCTCTATTTTGGAACACTTTATAAGAGAAGCAGGAAAGGAAGAGTATGGGACCATGACAGTCCTCTGAGTAAAAAGTGCACTGATATTTTGTTTGTTTCGGTGTGGAAGCATTTTTATTTCAGATCTTTTATTCTGGAAAATGCCTAATGCCTGTCAGCTGGAAAATTTTCCACTCCATATATCAATCTGGGTTGTGTAACTGCTAATGACTAAGTCATTTTAGTGATGTGTTCATCCTCTCTTTTGTCTGGATGTTTTTGCAGACTAACAAACGGTATACCCTCTTTGAAAGGAGGTGTTTCACTCTGGTATGTTACACTGAAGTGTTTGATATCTCTTACATACTGTGTATGATTCAGTGTGACATGCTTTTTCCTAAGACAAAGCTGAAAATTGGGAGTGCTGAAAGTCAGGCTGCTCAGTCAGTGAAATCCACTGCAGTCCAGAAGCCTCCATCATCCCCTCCTCATGAATGACTCAGTATCCATAGTCCTAATTCTGGTATCCAGCTTCTAAATGGAAGAACCAAATTTGACTCCTTTATTTCTATCTATGAGGGACATGACAACTCCAGAGAGCGTATTATCCTTCCTTGCACCACTCTTTGAAAATTATGTCAGTGTTATAAGAGGAAGGTGTCCATTCACTAAGTGAATTAGAAAACCTGAATCATCAGTAAAATTAAGTAATTAAGATGTTGACTGGTCTGGAAATTGTAACTGAGATCTTGTTTAAATTATTTCTGAGGAATAAAAAGCTAAGGGGAATGAAAAGTGCCGCATTATTTTCTCCCCTGGGAGGGCAATCCTTAAAATTAGGCTTCAAAGTTCAATTTAAGTTTTTGACAAGATCATGGCTTTCATAAATAATCAATAAACTAAAAAGGGTACAAACTGTATATAAATATCTGCCTACAAAGAAGCGGGCGCACACAAGAATTATTTCACTTCTTCCTATGACTGGCATGAGGAAGGATCTTAGTAGAGACTTTGGGTTTGATCTTACTCTAAATTCAAATATTTTTATTCTGACAGAAGAAACTTCCACATTTAAACTAGTAAAACAAGTAGTGAATGGGGAAGATTAATTTCCACTAGCCATGTCCATGTCAAGAAACTTCCTGAAGAGACTAGAATAGCAGAAGGAAAATTATTGTACTATGTCAGGTTTTGTCTGCACACACAATGATCCTGAGAAGAAAATAGAAGACTTAAAATCTAAGAAGCTTCTCTCTGACATAACCAGTGTTACTTGTGATGTTAAGGAAAATTACAGCACAGCTTCCTTGGCTAATTGTGGGAGACAGGTTTCCTCTGGGTATTAGGAACCATTTCCAGTTCAGCTTGCTCTGTTTCACTGCTGGAGGAGTGAGAGGAGGTAAGAAAGGAGCCAACTGAAGGTACGTAGGTACTGGTAGAAGAATTAGGATCCAGCCTTATTAGCAGTAATGGATCAGTCAATTTTTCCTGATGAGCTTGCAGGGATATATTGGCAGAGAAAATCTGGCTGGGTGTATAAACACTGCCAAGCAATTGTGTTTATTTGAAACATCCTACAGCCTTTTCATCTGCTGAGCAACAAACTGAATTCACAACGTTTCATTTAGGTTCAATTTATGAAAATTATGGCACATACTAGAAGATAAGTACATATTTCTAATCTGATATAAAATGATCGACTTACATCAGAATTAAATCTCAGCTGGCAAATGTTGCATGATATGATTTGCTTTCTTCGATGAGGAAGAGGAACTCCAAATGTATGATTTATTACAGCTTTTTGAATTGGGTCCATCTGTAAAGAGAGAAGAAGAAAAATGAAAGCTTTTTCTGTTCGACTGTGTGCTATATTATCTGTAATTTCAAAACAGATTCTGCATCATATCATACCATGCTCCACACTACAGAAAAACTATTATTTTTCTTTGAAAATGAATATTTCTTCTTCATGCAGTTTTACAAAGAGGTAATGCAAAAAGGAACAAAAAAATGTCATTAGTTGTCTTGAAATAGTACCAATCTCCCTTTACTGAAGAAAGGTAAAAGCTGTAAATGGTGAAAAAGTTTACCTATCAAAACACCAATTTATGATTTTTATATCATAGAAAATCTAACTTAATAAATGAAACAAGACCATTTAAAATAAAATTGTTAATAAAAGGATTAATGGAAATGTGAAGGAATATAATATTCAAATAATTCCAGAATAGCACACAATAGCTCGTTATTATGAAAATAATAATAATTTCGCATGAACCAATAAATAATCTCTTCCATGAAACAACATCTACACAACTTATAAAAAATCCAAATCCTTCAAAGATTATTTTCATCATGATTTAAAAGAAATTTTTAAATAAAATCTACTTTAAGGATGAATTTGGACTTCCATCGAAAAGGTTATTCTGAGCTAATTTCTACCAGAACACTGATCTGAATGTGCCTGCAAGTCAGGGTCCCTATGAAAAAGTGTGCCATTTCAGCAGAGAATTTTACAAAAAATACTCAAGAGACTATTTTACATGGATGATTAAAGTCAACTTCCCCAAAATATTAATCAAAATTATTCATATTTCTTTTTCACAAGACGCATTTGAAAGCTACTTTAAAAATCTTGTAATAGCTGTACAAAAACTTTGTTAAGCCATTGATAGTTTTTATCTTTAAATTGTTAAAAATTCACAGATTTTGCCTAATTCAGACTACCAGTATTCATGTGGCATAATCTGTTTGTGTCCTGAAAAAAAAAAAAAATTGTTTCCATGCTCATGTCTTCATGATTCACTATTTTCTAGTCTGTTAGCAAAGGGTTATTTGATAACTAAAGAATCAGAGCTTTTCCTTAGAGTAATCAATTATTCATGAAAGTTGTAATAGTAGACAGTCATGGCCTCTATTGCAGTCAATCCACAACAGATCACTATGGAATTTTTGCATCACCTGACAGCTGTTCAGCGTCAGATATGAAATAGGTCTTTAAATTAATTTCTGTAGAAAAGAAAATCAGATTGGTTTTAAAAAAACCAACAATATGTGTCCCCCCCCCCAAAAGCCCAAATGAACAAGGAAAACAGTAGAGCTTGATAGAACAGTCTGGAAGAAATGCTCACTTTGAGCATCCTCTTCAATTCAAAGTGAAAGTGAAACACCTCACACATTTGTGTAACCACCAGCATAAAAGAACACCAATTCCACCTAGAATATAGGGATGCCATTGTAACATAACCCCAAAATAACGCTTATGGCTAAGGTGAGAGTATACCAAGTGCTGAAACACTACAGCATGATGTGTAAGACTTCCTGCAGTGATGAAATCATGTGTTAGGAACATTTTACTGAGTAACATGATCTTGAAAAAGCCCACAGTCCAAAAATACTATTATATAGACCAGGAAGAACACCACTACATAGCAAAATAAATAAATAGTAAAAGCTCTTCTTTTTTTTTTTTTTTTGACTGAGAGTTGAGTTCTCATGCCAGCAAGATCAACAGACCTGTATGTCGTTATTTTCAACACTAAAGCATGATGTGGTCCTAAATGATGCTGTTTCACTACCGTTGAAATTTGGAGAAATTCTGTTCTTTTTCCCGCTGCAGGTCTAAAATACTTAGGGAAACCTCAAGTTCAAATATATGAATAATTCCGAACATGGTAACAAGAAATTGTGCATTCTTGGATCCAGTGTAACTATTTGTCTCTACATTAACCAGAGCTGTGAGATGTTTTAGAGAGCATCTCTGTTGAATTTCTTAATTTAGGGCACTTGTGAGATAATGTGAGGTAATAGCCTTTAGTGTTAATATGCGTCTTTCGCATTATCTCACAAGTGCCATAACTTCAGAAAGTCAACAAAAAAACACTCCAAGGGTTAAATTAAAGGTTCCACCATGGTTCATAAGATGGAAAAACTGACTTTTTTGTAAATCAGATTTACCCATCTTCAAAGTAAGTATTTTACCTAAAATGAGGTCAAATTTCTGGGGCAACTGATACATACATATTAAGAGTGAAACAAACAATTTTTTAGAATTAAAAAAAAAATCATGAATGCGTAGAATACTTGTTCTATGTTATACTTACTTTTATTTTGGCCTCATGATAAATTGTGGAGTTTCTTTCCTAATCACTCTACAGATTTTCTCCTGTTTATCTGCTGATACAGAAACCCATCTGTACCCCTCCTTTTCAGTTTCTAAAGATGTAGACTTCTAGACATACATGACATTACTGTGAATAGGATGATTTGTGTTTGTGGCTCTAGATGAAGAAGTTTCCTGGACAGTTTTTAAGTTGCTTCAAAACAATGAACCCTTCTCTGCCAGTTCATAGAATCATAAAACTGTTTGGATTGGAAGAGACCTTAAAGATCATCTATTTCCAATCCCTCTGTCATTGGCAGGGACACATTCCACTAGAGCAGGTTGCTCACAGTCCCATTCAGCCCAGTCTTGAACATTTTCAAGGTTGGGAGAATTGTTGTTTGATACTGCAAAGCACAGTTAAACTTAAAAACTCAAACCCAGATTCTAATAAAGTTTGGGCAAAATAGTTGTGGGGTATTTTACATAACTATTTTTCCCTGGAGATTTCGTTTGGGAAATATCCCCATTCCATAAGTTCCAAATAAGCATCCAAAAACCACCAGATAAGCCTACAGAAGTTTTATGCAGGAAATCTGAGAGAGGTAACAGGATACTTAGGTGCAGCATGATAAGGATTCAGATCTCACAGATACTGAAGACAGAGAGGAGGCCTGCTGAGAGCCAGAGGAATAAAGAGAGGTAGCTGATTGCAGAAAATAGAGAGCAAGGATTGCAGGGAAGTATAAAGGGGGAAAGAATATCATATAGCTGAGATTATCTGCAAGAGGTGAGATACTTAACATAATCTCCAGGCACTTCTAGGCTTACTGAACATTGCTAATTACACATATAAATTATATTTCAAATTATGTAAGTGGTATTCAATTTCAAAATAAAAGTTATCATGATAAATTTTCATAAAATTTGCTTTTTACTCATTGCTAGTGCTATATTACAGTTGCTGGATTTTATTTTTTAGATGAAACTGATTTAATTTACTCTCATTTACAGTGAAGGACAGAGAGATTTATAATTCATATGCAAGACTATCATTCAGCTTTCAAAACTGTGCAGAAGACCAAGACTGGCAGGATGTCCCTTTACTTCCTCACCATAATGTATTTACAACAGCTGCTATCCTTGAAGTTCCACTAGAGCAATGCAAACCTGGGATGGTATATTTTGCCTACAGAGAAATCTGACCTTTTGGAAAGGTAAATTTTACATATTTTTCCACAAATAATTTCTAAGTGTTCCCTTTTTTGAGCATATGTGAAGAATTGTTTTATGCTGAAGCTGAAATTCAAACACTTAGCTCTTCCTGAATGTCAATGATTTTTAATATGTCTAATTTTTCATAGTTGTTTTTCTGTGATTTCTTATCCCAGAGGCATAAGAATATGCCTAAGTTAAAAATAACAACAAACCAATAGCAAAGAAAAACATGCAAGCTTGATCTGCAAAGGCTCAAATTGCAAAAGGATATGAATCGAAGGGATTTTTTTTTAATTGTGTATTGAAACCAAGAGGCACGACATGAGCATTTCAAATGTTTACAGTTTGCAGTAAATTAATGGAAATGCACTAACATTTATAAACAAAAGCATCCAGGCCAAAGGATGAAGATACTGTGGATACCCAGAGCCTGTTCAGAACATATGGTAGGCCTAAAGCAATCAAAAAAAGTAGAGAAAGTATTTTTACCTCAAAACCAAAGAAATTAGCTGGAAAAGGTTGTCTCAGATAACTATGGGCTTACACTAAGTGAACCACGTCAGGTCATTGAAGCTCTCGGGAAAAAATTGCTGTAGACCACTTTAGTGGTAATTAAAACACAACAAAACACCCTACAAAACAAACAAACAAACAAACAAACAAACCAAAACAAAAATACATAAAGGATAACTTCCATAAGGAATGACTTCCATTACTTTAACAGCTAAGTGAATGTAGTGATACAGGTACCGACACCTTTCAGACCTTCTTCAAACTCAGATGCTAACATATTCAGTAATAATATTACAATGTACTTATTTGACTTAATTTTGTACTTACTCTCAAATATAAATTGTAGAAATGCAAGCCTATGGGAAGAAACCATACTCAGAATGTAAATAGTTATATGCATATAATTATAATAATTATATTATATATAATTATTATATATTATATATAATTATATACATAATATAATTGCTCATAACAGTTAATGTTATTTTTATTGTAACACTGTAACATTGCATTGTGTTAGCATTGTAACATCAATGAAAAGATAAAGATAACTCAGTGGGAGCTCCTTTCATTCATTCTCTTATGTTCCAACAAAGAGTGAAACTTGTAAGAGCATTGAACACAGTGTAAATCTTGTACCAAACTTCACCATTACAAAGCAAAAGCCCTAAAATATTATCATGTCTTCCACAGATTATAATGATTGGTGAACTTGATCCATTTCTAAAACTGCACATAGACGCAGTTTTAACACCAACCAGTTCAAACAAAAAAATGCCTGCTTGATTATAATTGTGCCATATTTGTAGAAACACAAAAAGGTTGAGCGATAGGGATGCTCCTCAATGGCATAAAGTCACTATCATTTATAGCTTGGGGACTTTTTAAATCAGAAATTTTCTCATGGCATAATTTATCTATTCCCATCTGGAAACTGAGTAGTTTCTGTGACACCAAGAATTTAGAGTCATTTGCCCTGCAATCATGTTAGTAAATTGTACAGATGTAGTGATATTAGATACATCAATTGTTATATTATTACTTAAGCAGAATTTTTTTCATTTTGGAGAACTGCTGGAATTTCAGACTTACATTGCCCATATATAGGCACTGTGAAGTTGAGTCATAGATGCTTCTTGTACAAGAGATACTTGACATCTATGCCTCTGCATTTTCAAGCTGGACACGGCAAGTGCTACTGGTCTAAAACTTCCAGAAAGTACAGGAACTACTGGGTGTCCCACATTACAGTTCATTCTGTATGTGCACAGCCATCTCAACACTCTTAAAAGTATTTATCCACTACGTACATTAAAAAAAAATTGTCTGTGTAGAATATGATGTTTTCCAGAAGTGTCAGATCTATGACTTACAATCTATCTGACACATTCTTAATATACTTGTGACCAGGTCAGAAACAGAGCAGTTCAACAACAGCTTAGTAATTTGATCTTAAGCATATTTTTTCTCATTATTAATGAGAAATATGTCCTGTTGTTAAGGTTAGCACTGAAGGATTAGTTTTTTTCCAAAATGAGGTTAATCTGTGAATAAGAATCTTATAAAGTTACTAAAGAACACAATTCAAAAGGAATGATTAATTAAGCATAATTAAACACACATGCAAAAAGAATGTCTAACAACATTTTGGTTTCATGTATAAACAGAAGAATATGTTGTCAAACAGTTAAAATACATATTCTAGATGTGTTACAATGCATGGTTTATCCTTTTACAGCTAATTTATTCAGTATTGCCCTAATAATTATAGTGAATAATTATGTAGTGAATTGAACTCGACATTATATATCTTAGTGTCTAGCATTTCTGCTCTTATCAACGAGAGTAGAATTAACCTGATACTTTCTATGTAAATAAAAAGAAATGTTACTCAACCTTGTTAAATATAACATAATTAATATTCATCAACTGCATCAAGTACAATAATGTGCAATATTTACAGAATAGTTACTTTTCTTTCAAAAAGCTGTATCTATCAAAAAGAAAATCACAGTCACTTCCCAAACAATGCAACCAATTTATGTAACTTGAATTCTGTAACTTCAGGGTGAATTCCCAAAGTAAACTTTTTATTCTCTTATTGAAATTCTGTAAGAGTGTGTCTCACTTCTTTTTTTTTTTTAATTGGAGCTATTTAATTGTAGCAGTTGTCTAATCACCTTCCTGACATGACTCTAGTATTTCTCTCTTCCTTTCTTTTTTGATATTTTTTTTTCCTTGCAGATTTTTCCACTTGGCAATGAGGTGCTGAGGCAGCAGCAGTGTTTCTGGCAAATTGCTTGAATATACAGAAACCAGTCAGAGCAAAAGGATTTGCATTCAGAGTTGTATTACACACAAATACTGCAACCACAGAGAGATTATGCAAATCCTTATACTCCGATTGTCTAATAATGGTTGTCAGTCAAAAGACAAGAATTTGCATATGCTAAGGCTAGTGAGAAATAATCACAGTGATTATGCTAATCAAACACACTAAACAACATGTGAAGGACTGTCAAACTGGAACAAATCTGTGTATGTATGTGTATGTATGCTAAATATAGAAACACACAGTACTAAAAGAACATTAAGGTTGCAGATCAAGCCCTTAAAAAAATGAAATGCTTATAAGCCTTAATTTGACACTTTTCTGAATTTATATTTTTGGAATATGTTCACATATTTTTCCCAAAAAAATTTGGCTTTTATGTCTGTTTAGAAGATGGACAATGTTCACTTAATGAGCAACTGTTCAACGTTTTGTTTTGTCCAAGAGGTTCAATGAATAGCCTTAAACCTCATTTACTATATAAAGCTGAAACCTCTCTCCCAATGGAAATTATCAGCCTATTCATTGGCTCTCCTACGGTCTTCATTGACACAGGATGAGTAGTTCACAAGTATAATTAAGTTATTTTGAAAACTTCTTTTTTTAGATAAAAGACTGTATTTTCACAGAAATAAAGAACAAAATTTGTACTCCAGTTCCAGCTACCAAATTTAATATACCTGTTAGTACTTACTATTATATTGCCTTTCATGTATTCCCCACACAGTTCCTGACTTCAGATTTATCTGTGAAGGGGTTACACAGACAAAACACAGTTTTACCGCTGCAAGTTGGAGTTCCAATCCATAAAGTTGTCTGAGAAAAGTTTGAGTTAAGTGACTTGTCTCTCATCCCTCAGAGTAACTTTCCAGAGTGCTATTCAAATGGGATAGCCCTTACTTTTTCTTCCGTTCTATCTCATTGAAAACATGTTTTCTGGTTTCTTCAACAAACAAATACCACGGATAATAATTTTACGAATTACAAAACTATGATTGATTCCCCATGCTTATCCAGAGGAAACACAAAATTCTGCCAGATCGAAAAGATTCTCCCAAAAGAGAGAAGATGAAAGCAATCAAATATGGCATATTTGTCATATTGCTCAATTATCCAGTGAACAATGTTCAATACAGCAGTTGCAGCATAAGAACAGACTAACATGAAACAGATCACCTTGAAAGTGGGAGAATTACTCACTCCACTTCTAGTAAGCATTACCAAAGTGGTGGGGAAAGAAAGGGTGGATTGCTTCTTTTATCTGCTCACTTAAATGAACAGTGGCAGATGGTAAAAGTATGACTGAACACAAAACAGTTGTTTAAAACAAAAAAAGAGGTAAATGTTATACTCTCCCTAAAGATATCTCTGAAGATACCAATAAAGATGAAAAGCTAAGGTTCAAAAATACCATTTGTTTTCTCAGCTTCAGCCAAGAACAAAGCAAAAATGAGTTCAGGAGAAAAAGAACACATTAAAAAGAGTTAAGGGAATTTTCATGTTTTGTGCTTAAGAGTTTGGAATAAAAGGTTGGCAGGCCTAATGGGGGTTACACAATAAATTCCTAATAGTATCATTCCTATGTGATATGAAACTTAGAAGACTGAAGCAAGTGTTGTAATTGGGATTTATTAATAGTCAGTCTTTCTAATCACAACAACAATAAAAACAGAATGTGTGCCAGACAGAGAACTGGCAGAGAGGCACTTGATTCACTCATACAAGTGGATTACTTACAAGTACCAGAGTGCAAAGTGGTCTCTGAAAACTACTACATATTTTTCAGAGAATTATATATGTGTTTAAGGACAGAGAAAATAATTCTGCAATGCAATGTTCATGATCCTATGCTTTTTTAGCCTAAGTAAACAGTTCTTATTTACCATTTTAATTCTGGTGAGTCCAAAGAAATCATTAATAACTAAGGAAAAGAGTATAATTTGAATGTTTAAAAATATATATTCTTACCTGAAAAAGATCATGGGATGCTTCAGGCATTATTAAATTCTCTACCAAATCTATAATTTTATAGCATTTCAACACATTTCAGAATCTGTCTACTGTGTTAAGATTTAACACTGGGAGAGGTTACAATTCTTAAGCTATATTAGTAGAACTAGAGACTGAAAGGGACCACAACACATAATTTAATCCACACATCCCATCATGAAAAGAAAAAATTGTTATGCAACAAAATAATTTTATTCCAGGTTCTAGAGGGAACTATGTGAGTGAGCAAATATTTTCATGAAGAAAGTTGGATGTTGGAGAGGAAGAAATTTTCCAAATTCTTATTTTATTACTGTTTCAGTATAAAACATTTCAACATTTCAATTGAAATATTTTACAAAGCTACTCTGCTTGTTAAGCCACTGTATTTCTGACAACCCCTTAAAGCAGATCAACTAGAAAATTATTGAATTTTTCTCTTGGTTCTTAGTGGATGCCTGCCTTTCTTCAAAATGAGATGTAAGTGTAAATATTTACTGGTATAATTATTTGACTAGAGCAGATAATTTTTTCTTTTTCCCCAACTGCCTTCTCTTGGAAGAAATTCCCTTCTCTTGGAAGGCAGGTCTACTGTCCTTCTAATGAAAATTCCAAGATACAAAATCATGTGACAAACTGTCATTATTGTGCCTCACATCTTGAGATTCAAGACAATTTTAGTTAAATTAATTGAACCACCAGCAGTCAGCACAGAAAAATAATAGTCCTTAGACTCTTCACATATAGGAACTGAAGTGCTATAGTTTGCACATTCTGATAAATATACACTTATGACAGGTAAGGGTTCAGTATGAGGGTAAATTACCTGTGTGGCTCTATTCATAGTCCTCATATAGATCACTTTAGAGCATTATATCTCCTTGCATGCAAATAATACTTTGACTTTGCTTGGCTCATGGATTATGGACCATGGGAGAAGTCATTAACCTGCTTACTTCCTCCATAACACGATTAGCTCTAAAACCTGCCTGATTCTTTGAGCCAGGATGAGACTGTGTGTTCAGGAAATTCACTTCCACTAAGAGAGAGAGGAATATGAAATTGGAAAATGGAAAAAAAAATGTTGAAAGTTCTTTTTATATAGTTTAAGAGCTTACATAAGAGTGGAAATAAACCTTGCTTTTCTTAGTAACTATGTATGCATAAACAACATTAGAATTTGGTACTAAGCCAAGGAAGATCCCCAAAAGATGAGGGAAATAGGTGGTCAAAGGTGAGTTGCATTTTAATAAGGTATTTCTAACTGCAAAATAAAGATCAACTTGATTTCTTTTTTCAGACTCTCTAGGTAGCAGAAAATAAGAAAAAACAGAAAAGGAACAATTTAGAACAAATGGAGATTATAACACTACCAACCCAAGTCCCCACCCGTTGAAATGTCTCATTTTCTTCATGGTACAAAACCAGGATTATATTCCCTTTTTATGAAAAGAACACACTCATACCTGCACTGGGTACCACAGTGTGACTGTACTTTTCCAGTAATTCTTTACAGATTGCCACTGAGATTCATTCCAAGTCTCCTGTCAGTCTTAGTGACTAAATCATTAGTGCAATCCTGAGTGCACTGAACAGCTGTGGAGAATATAGTTATGGCTCATTCACTACTTGAAGTGCTCTAATCCCTTCCTACCCATCTCTGAAATGTGATGCATTAAATAATTCTCGGCATGTTTTTATATCCTTTGGAAAAAGATGAAACGCTAACAGTGTACTTTTCCATGCAATTTCATCTTTGAAGTTTTATCTGAACGATACGTCAAAATTAAAATTTAGAAAAAAGGTATTGCCGGGGAAGTACCAGTCTGACACTGACTTTTCAGCTTTTAGTAGATCAAAACAGAACTGAATGAAACAAAGGAAGGAAAGAAACCTGTTTATACATGTGTACATCCAAAAATACTAGCCTACAAGTTCAAGACACCTTGAAAAAGGCTTAAAACAGTAATCCCCACACCTTCCAAGAGTCCATTACCATTAATGAATACTAATATATCTACAAAGCCCCAAATGTGGATTTAGTAAGAGCCTTTGGTTTCTGGAAAAACTTTGATTGCTTTTGGTTTTTGTGAAAGGACAATATTACAAGGTGAAACACATTCACTTCTTCACTATCATGGCAGATTGTGACATGGTTTCTTTCTATACTGGTGCTTTGATTTTGACCTAATTCACTTATTTTCTTGAATTCTCTGATTGTTTAAAGTTACTGCATGTTGATTTTGATCTTTAAATTACTTTAGGTCAAGCAAACTCAAACTGGATGCCCAAATCAGTTGTGACTGCATTGGTGACATAGAGATCCTAAGACATACACAAGGTAGTCAGATGTAGCAATTGACCAACATGACCAGGTGAGGACTATGGTGTAACTACAGTCCAGGTGCATAAGAAAGGTTGCTCTGTGTCCCTTCAGGGTGAAAATCAAAATGAACTAATACATGCAGTTGGAAACCAGAATTTAGGCAAGCAGGAATGGATGAAGCAGGTAGACACTAAACTACTGCAGTCAAGTAGCCCCGATCTTCCATCTCCTCAGCTGACCCCTGTCAGAAGCACAGAGGCTGAAAAGGAATTTGTGTATATTATGAAGTTAAACACAACAGGAAGTCTCATCTGAGTATTCCACAGTGCTTTACAGAGACCACTTACAGACAAGTAATTAACATATGTAAACTGAGCTGTACTAGAACTTTTGGCAAATCCACTTGTTCTCATTCACAGTCTTATGTCTTTGCACTAGACAGCACAGGCATAATTGATTCAAAATCACCTGTGTTTGGAGCATCTCACACAAGTACCTATGGATGTGAAGATTGGCAATTTCTTTGCCTGTGAACTGTATATTTGTCGCCTGCAGGTCAAGTACTTAAAGATATCTGCACTGCTAGCATACCTTTTTTGAAAAGAAATTCCACGATGTACAAGCATCCCAGCTCTGGCTATTTTGAAGATTTCTCCTTTTTATGCATAATTTATGGCCTATGGTTATCATATGGGTGCATTGTCTCTTCTTTTATAGTAAAAGATCTGTCCTGGATATATCTAAAACACAGAATAGGTAAGAGGGACCTGATAGGATGGCAGTAACTAATGAAAAAAATTCTGAAAAAAATGAAGAAAACATAAAAAATGCAGTGTAAACTCCAGAGGGTTTACTCCTGTGTTCTTAGATGGCTTTGGGGCTCTCAATCCCATGACTGGTTCTATTTTCTACTCAGCTATCTCTGATTATAAAAATAACATTACTAACGAAAATATCATTCCACCTGCTTATGTAAAATTCTTTATACTGATGTAATATTAAAGATGAATCCTATCCCCCATGTCTTATTCCTACTTATCATGACACTTTGATGAAAAAAGTTCGTACCAAGACTTGACCTTGGATCACAGCTTTGACAATAATGCTTAGATCTTAACACACACTGCACACATTCATGTGCTGGGATTAATCATTAATGATCACAATCTTTGTGACACACTTAAAAGGTCAGGAAATATTATCCTCATCTTACAGATAGGAACTGAGAGTAAATAATGGCTCAAGGTCGCTGTGGAGGTCTGCGCCTGAATGCAGAGTTGAACCCATCACCTCCTCCTCCAACACCTTCTTCCCAGCTCAGAGCAGCTCCCTTGGGCAACCCCTCACCACACTCCTTGTGGTTTTTGGATCTTGTTTCAGATGACAGTGTGCTTTTTACCCCAGCAGCTCACATGAGCTGCAGCTGCTATGGGATAAGGTAACTAAAGAAGTACTTTTCCTTCAGGAGCAGCTGCAAACTACAGTGATCCAAGCCTTCTTTTCCTGTGTCACCTTAAAAGTGCTGCTGCCTTTTCAGGCAGTACTAAGAAAACTCTTCTTTATTGTAATCTCTTTGTAATTTGCACAGCAGATTGCCTTTGCAATCTCTTCGAAAGAAGAGGAAGCCAGGAGACTCAAATACAAAAATAAAAGCAACAGTGTTGTTTGTTATATTGAAATGGACATTTGTCGCTTCTTCCTTTCACACACAAGAAATCCATGGTATTATAAAAGGCATAAATGTGATCATCTATTGAATTAATAACTGGAAAATTTTTCTTCTTTCCCCCTTGAAAAATTCTTCAGATCACATGAGGAGACACACAACACATTTGCAGCATGCAGCAATGTTGACTGATGCTGAAAAATCCAGTATGTTCTTGAGAACCACCCATTAACTGTTTACAAATGGCATTTCTGAACCACCATCAAATTTTCCTTTCAGATTTATGATTATAGAAATGGTGTTATCAGTGAAAATGCTTTCTGTCACTTCTTGTCTTTCTTGTTAACTACAAGTGGAAGTTTAACAGTAAGTAGCATAATGCATTTATCAGGGTGGGGGTTTGTCACATCAGTTTTATATTGATAAGACAACACTACACCAAAGACACACAATCAGCATAGGGTTACATCGCCTTTTAATGATCAAAGCCAAAGATAAACAAGTCAAAAAAACCCACATGGCAAAAGCAACTGTTAGCATTAAACATGAATTCCAATGGAACGTGCCATTTCCTGACTGCTCTCTCAAAACCCAGCACCTCATCAAATCTGCTCCTTTCTGAGACTAGCATCTGAATTGGTACTCTTGTTTGGCCCATGACTATAATGCTCATAATGCGAAAATCAGTGACATCTTCTGGCCTACGCAGAAATCAGACAGAACCTACATGTGCTTTCCTTAATACTCTTTGATCAGAATGAATGCATCACTAATAGTGGTCAATTACTATGCAAATAACCAGTAATCTCACTAGTCAAAAGCAAAATATGCTACAAAAGGCACTTTAAAAAAAAATAAACCAAACACAAACCATAAAGAAAATAAAAACTCAAACCCCCTAGGTAAACGCAGAAATGAGAAATTACTAGTATAAGGCACAAGTTAATTAATAAGAAAGGGAGAAAAACTGTTTCACAGTCCAAATTTTCAAAACCTATGTTGTTTACAATGATGTAAATATAAAAGAGCAAAGCTACAACTTTAAACTGACACATTGCAAGTCCTGTTTTTCTATAATTATGCTTTTGCTGTCTAAGATTAATCAGGGTAGTTAATGATGCAAAAAATTGCATTTATAATCCAGTCTGAATACAGCTGTACTGCAAGCTATGATCTAAGTGCCATTAAGGTAAATGGAATTAATGGGCTGTCCCTGGCAATCTTTATATCTATCAGTTACTAATTAACATTCTTCTGCAAAGAATAATTTATGGGGGAAAAACACGTACTGGAGCAATATTGTTAAAACTTGCAAAACACTGTGGTCACAAGGTAGCTTTGCAGCTGTAATAGACAATGTGTTGTCCTCATTTCAACAGAGAACAAGAAAGTGCCAACTGGCACTCCAATCGATAAAACCTTTTATGTTAAGTAATTTATTTTATATTGCAGCAAATTATTATTGCCAAGGATGATTTTTTGTGAGAAATCTCAACTTCAGCTAATAATGGAAGGATTGAACAGAAGCAACAATAAAAGCTTGGTAGTTAAATTGCCTACTAAGAAAAATGAACACTGTGTGTTATCTTTATAGATAAGCATAGCACATTTGCTGCTTACAGCTTGATTACTAATTTTATTCATTCACTACTTGCACTGGTTTTAAAAGTATTCCTGTAAAAGCTTTACCATAATCGTATTGTAGCTGCCTTATGTTTTTGACTTTATGACACAAAAAGCACTGCATAACTTTTTAGGGTCCTTTTTGAAATTCTCCTTATCTTCTTGCCTATGAACCTATGCACCATCATTTCTCATACCAGGAAATAATAGTAGATAATAAATCTTAGAGTGAACACTAAAGTTTCAGAGACTATTATATGCCTCTTTTTGGAAAACAACAAATAAAACCCTCACAATATACCAACAGAAAAACACCCTAACCCTCTCAAAACACTCATCCTTGCTTGTAAAAATGTCCCTGGGAAGAGTCACACACAGAAGCAGGTATGGCATGAATCAAAATAAAATGGTGACTGTTGCACCTGAAAAATATTCCCCACATTAAAGGTAGTAGTTAGTGGTTTTAAAGGAATATCCAGGTATTTAGGTTTACTTACAGCATGGGAACAAAAATGTTAATCATTCTGAACTTATACTTACAAAAATCCAGCTTAGGGTTAATCCTTCAAATCCCTGATAACGGAATTATTCCAAGTAAACATTATTGAATTAGGCTGATTTTAATCTTCCCAGACCCTGACCAAAAATGGTATATAACCATAACAAACTGTATTACTACCCAAAATGGTAAAAATAATATTACTGGTATTTATATAAGTGATATTCATTACATAGTAATGGTACTCCCTACATTTCATACTTATTCTCTATGTCAATCAAAATGAATCTCAAGTTTATGATATCAACATGACAATTCACACTAATCACAATTTAATGCTTTCCAAATGAAGTTGGAAAGGAACACTTAGGATATTTGCATGTTATTATAACTTAGTCAGTAAGATGCCAATGATAAAAAAAATCCAAACTTCAGAACTTAAATGAACATACTGTAGATAATTATCAGATAAGAACTTAATTAACTCACAAAGACTTAGCATTATTGATCACATAGAGGGGAAAAAAAAACCCTGAACCCTTGAGAATATTAATTATACTGGTATAAAAATATGTTTTACATTGGTAAGAATTAAATTCTAGTGCTTATAGGAATAAGCACTAAGCATTCTAACACGCTCTCTCTTGTGTATATCTTCTCTTCCCTTTGTCAATTCACCATGATCCCCCCAAAATTCTGAATTACCTGGACTGTAGAATTTTAAGTAGTAGGGCAAGAGAATTTTGTCAGGAAAAAACACTCATTAACGAATGTTGATAAACTTACAGAGAAAAGAAGGAAAACTCTATAAGCCCAGTATCAGAAAATACAACAGTCTGAGTGACTTTGCTGCGTCAAGAGCACAAAGAGAATTTTCATAATTTCATTTTTTTCTGAGGGAATTGAGTGGGATAATAGATAAATCCTGTCAAGATGAATCTGACTGCATTGCAGTAAATGATAAAGTAGGTATCCAATATTTTCATTATACAGGCTGGCACATTTGCAATATAACTAAAAATATTAGATATAATTTAGATTTAAATCAATGTGTTTTTTTAAAAAAAATTAATACTTCTGATTACAATGCATATTCAGTTAAAAAAAACAAACAAACCACACACAGAACCCCAAAGAAATCACCACCACACGTTTGAGAGATTTTCTCTGGTGTTCTCTCTGCTAGTGTTGGGTATGTTATTGGAGGGCCTAGTGGTGTTTCTATACTGAAGGTTTTGGCAGGTTTCCCCACTGTAACCTCTTTATTAACTGTAACCTCCTTATGAACAATATGCTTTTGCTCCGAACTTTGTAGAAAGGAAGAGAAGCTCTTTTCTAGTGGAGTATTTATTGACCTAAAATCAAACCAAATGGAAGAACCATGTAAAAGTGTCTGCAAAAACCATGTCAAAGACAGATATTTTTGTAATACAAAAGGAAGATAAGTAACACAATTACATGATAATATGGTTCAATCTCTTTAGTAATTTGCTTTTAATAAAGAATATTATGTTAGCAAGAGAGCTGGACTGATTGTTCTGCACAGCAGAATTCTGACTTTTCGTCATCCATAATTCAATGTGCTAATTTACCAGAAGTTGCTGGGTAGCAGGTCATTGTGCATACCTTTGATGTGCAAATTCATGCTAAATGCTTTGTAAAACTAAAGCCTAAAGTCCATACTGGATCCACAGCAATATAACATCCTATCCTTTGGTGCTTTATCTGAATGCTGCCTTACAGACAACTGGACAGAGCTGGACAAAGAGGTGCTCATTCTTCAGTGTGAAAAGCAAGTTTTTAGCAAATTGATAAGCTAAAAAGAGTCCTTGTCCAGACAACTGGACTTATGTGCTTGTTGCCACACCATTCTTAAAAATACACACTATTCCTTTTATCTAGTTTGTAAGCCACATTTCAACCAACAGTCAGACTATTGAACCTCTGAAAGTTTCATAGTCCTAAAATGTTGTTACAAACATCTAATTTTTAAACTTAATAATCTTAAGTAATTAAGGCATTACTAAATAATTGCTAAATAAAACAATTCTACTACGTTAGGACAGTAACTCAGGGTTGTGGAAGCTAAGCACTGGAATGGTTCGGTGAAAGAACTTCTTATGATCAACAAGCCCAAACAAAGTCCTATAAAGAATGCAATTCCTCAGGATATAAAAGAGGTTTCATCTCAGACCTGCTGCTTATGCATCTACTACTATTCATGTATATCAAGCTTTGCTTCAGTCGTTAATGAACCAGGGAAGCTGTCATGCTATGAAGCTTCTCTTCTAAGTTTGCCTCTTTGAAAAGCAGTCTAAAAAATGATTTCCACAATATATGTGTTAACAGCCAATGCAGGGCACAAGGGTGTGCCTGTGGCCTATCCCCACTGCCTCTTAAGAGTAAGCAATTTTCACAGGAGATAAGATTCCCTGTGTTTCCTCAAGTTCTCTCCACCTCAGACCTCTACAACACCCCCTGTTGTCGCTCATTCCTTGGGAACAGTTACAATTACTCCATAAATGCACCTCTGAGCTCACAAACACCTTGTTTTTCCCTTTTCTCAGGGTGGGTGCCAGTGACTCAAATAAAAAAACTGAATCCCATTGCTTCTACCGCTGTTTCACTACATCTGTGTGAGCCAACCACCTTGAGAAACTGTTTTCAAGTGCCCATGACAGAAGCTGACAAGAGGCCCCAAACAGTTCCTCACAGGCAAAAGGACACCTTTTGGCAAAAGGTGCACACGAGTAAAGAGAAAGATTAAGCCTACCCTAGGTTTGCAGATTTGATTTTTAGATTTATCTTTTGTGCTTCTTAGCCTTGGTGCTTCAGTCACCTATTTGTAAGCAACTTCTAACCCTCAGTGTGGTGGTATAAACTGGCAGACAGCTGAACACCACACGGCTGTTTGCTCACTATCTCCCAGTGAGATGGGGTAGAGAATCAGAAAAAAGATAAGACTCGTAGGTTGAGATAGCTACAGTTTAATAGGACAGAAAAGGAAGGCAAAATAATAGTAATGTTATAAGGATATACAAAACAAATTATGCACCTGCTGACCAATGCCCAGTCAGTCCCCAAGCAGCCAGTNGGATATACAAAACAAATTATGCACCCGCTGACCCAGTCAGTCCCTAAGCAGCCAGCTGCCATGCCCCAGCCAACTCCCTGAGTTTTGTTGTTCAGCATGATACCATACGGTATGGAATATCCCTTTGGCCAGCTATGGTCAGCTGTCCCAGTTGGGTCCCCTACTAACTTCTCATGCATCCCCAGTCTCCTTGGTGGTGTGAGAAAAGCCATTAACTTAGTGTACTGCTCAGCACTGCTTAGCACCAACTAAAACATCAGTGTGTTATAAAGTGTGTTATTGTCATTCTAAATCAAAAATGTAGCACTGTACCATCTGTTAGAAAGAAAATTAAGTCTATTGCAGCTGAAAGTAGACCACTAGCCAGAAGAGAAAAGCTTTTCCTCCTAAACTTTCCAAGACAGTGTGTCTGTTGTTGCTCTCTTCCCTCACTTTTTCTCTCTAGGCAGGAAATTTTAATGTCTTAAATATTTTTTTTCTCTTAGACTCTGGCCTGCAAAACACAGGCTTGTTAACTGAGATGGCCACAGGAACATCAATATTTTCTGGTGACAAGCTCATTTTTTCTGTAAGGAGACTCAATATACTTTTCAGAGATAAAGAGTATATCCTTCATTGTTTTCTTCAATGCCTATTCTTCCCTTGAAGCCTCATCTGATTCCATTATTGAGCAACCAGAATAATACCAAGCGGCTAATCTAATGCAAATATAATACTCAAACAAAAGAACATTACTTGTCCACAGCCACCTGTAAAAATTCCTTTTCCAAAGCATGTGTGTTTAATTTCTGGTAGTGCCTTTTCATCTTTCTCTTCTTCTTTTTTTTTTTTTCCTTAAGCATTGTTTTCATAAACAGGGAAGAGTTCGTAACTATGTTTAAGTGACAACAGATCAAACAATTTACCAATGCTACTATATCTTTGAAGGGTTACTTAGAAAGAAGTGGTATCAACATATTGTATCCTGAGTTTAAAATCTGTTTTAGTCACATTTCCTGCTGACAGTTGCTCTTGTTTACCATCCAGTGTTTAGACTGCTGAATGACAGAAGTCCAGTTTTGCTACTATGGGAGACCCATCATTCCTATAAAAATTGAAGCAAGACCTTCTATTTTTCAGCAGCAGATAACACTTTAGCCCATAGATTTACAGGAAAAAATATGACTGAAAAGATCCCAGGGTATGTCAGTACAAACACACAATTCAATTGTGAGAGATGTGGAGTTCTCTCTGTCCCTTCTGACTCACCACCTGTAACAATTTGAATATCTATTTTATCACTTTACCTCCTGTTTTTCAATCAGGATACCAAAATCAGCCAGAATTCAGAGGGCTTGAAATGTTCTGAGCTTGTTCCTACTAGATACATTGTTTTATTTACATAGAGAGGGGGACACTGGCACTGTCACATCATTGACACTGATGAAGAGAAGGCTTGAGGAAGACCTGGAAGACGAAGAACTTATTTTGAAGATTCAGAACTGAATGATGGCATATGATGATATATTAATGAAATTAGCAAGAAGGAAAATGGATATTTTACTGTGAGATTAACAAGCAGGAAGGCATAACACTAGAGCTTCTAAACTACTATGCAAAACCATAGGACACCAGTAGCTCAGAGGTACAGTACTTCACATTCACAGTAACAAATGCACAGGCTGAGAAGACACTTAGGGTTTTATTCTTAATGCTCTTGGAGGGAGTGGAAAAAGTGCCTGAGGGTCAGCAGTGCCTGTTCTTTCATTCTTCTGTCTGCTGTTCGCTACAGTTACTTGCAATGCACTCTTTTTCCAATCAGGCTTTTATCACAATCACCTTATCTGGTTTACTCCTACAGAAAAATTTAAGGAATACACATTACTCCATCAGGTGACCTGATTAGGAGGGGGGAACCTCAGTGATTACATAATTTGCATGCTGTTCTGTAATCCAGCAGTGCCTGCATTTATTTCCATACAGACCAAGTTGAGGGATTTTTTTTAATAGAAAAGTAAAATGTATATAAAATAAATCAAGCTACATAAATGTTAGATCAGAATTCATTCCATATGAACTGCTGGATGATATGAGTTAAGAAGAAGTCAACAAACTTTTTTGGTCTGATATATTTATATTCCTACTCATACTCTCTAAGAACAGTAGATGTATTCAGCCACTTCATGTAACAGCAGGTGATGTGATACTTGCCTCAAGAACTAATACGCTACATCAAATGCATAATGGTAGTTCAAATGCAAAATACAGTTTGCTGAAGGTCCCACTTCAGAATGATACAAAGTTAAAATATCTTGTAATTTTAAACTAATTCTCTCTAAATGAATTTTCTTGTAATGTGTTTCATCAAAAAAATTTAATTTGAGATTCAGCTGGAATATGCCTAACTGATGACACCCTAAACTTGCACTCCAGGCATGTTTTAGAGTGGGAAACAGGAATTAGTTCTTGCAGAATTTATTTGCTGTCAATTCATTATTTTTTCAGACAAAAATGGATTGATATTTGATTGTTTTCATTTAAATATGTCCTTGCTTGACATAAACATTAACAGCATTTAACAAACCTTTGTTTCAGAAAGGATGTACGACTACTGTTGAGGCTGCAACAATACTAGGAAGCTATAATGGACACATTATTGTACAATCCTATAATGTTATAACCGCTACAGAGTAAACCTAATATGTACAGTTAAATATGTTATATCTTCATTTAGTTCCTCCCTACAAGTACTCAGAAATACAGCATTTATAAAAGACTTCACTAATATTTTAAGACTGAAAAATAAAAAAAAAATCTAATTAGTTACAGCCAAAATTACTAATTAGAAATTACTAGGAAAGACATAGTTTGTGAATCTATACTATTAAGCCATTTCCAGACCATGTAAGAATATTTGGTATCTCTGAACAATGGAGATAATTAATTTAAATCAGTTTAAAACAATGGGTGCTACATTCGAGGGTCTAACAATGGCCATTTTTGAGATGGTCATATCATAGTCCTATGCACGAAAGGAAATGCCATCTACCCTCTGCAGAGAAGAGTCTGCAGAAAGCAGATACCACACAGTCTAGAGGAATTCAGGTCAATCTCTTGCTCAACCACTTATCTCTTATAAGACCTGAAGTAGATGCCAAAGTCTTTGAACTTCATTTAAGCTATCAAAGAGAAAATTAGGTATACAGGATGCTGAAGCATAAAATCATCATCAAGACTGAGATTTTCAGAAACTAGAACAATTAAAAACAAGTTTTGCAGACCAGCATGGACAGTTGTATCCCCATCTCTTTGCAGAACAACATATTACAATAATGTGATTGTCCTGGAGTCCTTGGCTATTTTTGTCATTGTATTAAGGGAAAAAAAATGAGAGTAAATCTATCAAAAGACAGAACACAGTTTGTTGCTTGAATTATATGTCTATGCCAAACTCACACTGTGATAAATTTCAGTTTTCTGTGTGTATGAGTATCTAAAAAAAGAGGGTGTATGCATTGTCTACTGCAGCGTTTTCTATTTCTGAGCTCTGTGCATTATTCTTTAAGCAATCCAATAAAAACCCCCCATCTTTTAGCATGTTACAAACACAGCAGCCCTTCACAGTGAATAGGTAATATTTTCGTAAGAGAATACTCTATCCATGATTAGGACACCACATCTTGATTTTACTACTGAAGAAAAATAACAAGAATGCACACACATACCAATACATAGAAGCCAAACCTCCTGAATTTCAATAATAATAATGTTATTAAACTGTAGGAAAAAAAAAAGTTAATCAAAGAAATTTAATTTTAAGCAATGTCAAAAGAAGACATCATTTTGCAGCAGATGTTTTGGCAAGCAGAATGGAGACCAAACTCTAAGCTCTAATTGTGAGCTTCTCCCTCACAGTGTGAATTTTCCAAATTGAAAGTCTCACTGTGTAATTGAAGCATTCAACCAGCATATGTTCTGCTCAAGCAACTGTGTGAAGTTTGAAATATTGTGTATAAGCAGAATTACTTTCTTTTGCTTTCAAGGCACCAAATCCTTGGAAACACTATTCCTTAATTTAATGCTGAAATGTAACTTCAATTACTAAGAAGCAGCCTCCTCGTGATGAAAAGACAATTTTTAAATATCCAGCAGGGAATGATGTCACAGCTTAACACAAAACACAAATTTTCATCCCTACTATATTGCTTCTCATGTTCTACCACCATACAGAGACACCAACAGGTTTTGAATAGTTTCCAACACTAAGCCACTCATATACCCAAGTCTGGACAGAATCTAATGAATGAAAGTTAAAATCAAGTCCTAAGATTCATAACTTTACTTGAGAGTCATCCTTAGGACAGGAGGCAGTACAGAGTTTAACCCATATGTTTGATATCTTTCTTTACCTCTATTCTCTATCCTCTCACATTCATTTATGAAAATTTAGCAGAGGTGAACCAAGACTATGAGCATTGGAAATCATATTTTAGCTCTCTGAAGTAAAATAGCAGCAATGCAGTGATCACAAACTTAGGAAAAGCATGTCTTAAACAGATTTAGAACATCACAATATATCTTTCGCATACCTTCTTTACTTCTAATCTCATTGTTTACTCTTTTGGTTTGATCCCTGTATTCCAGAAAGAGCTGAAGGTGAAGGGGGGAGGGAAGGGGAGGCAGGAAGGGGAGGCACCACTTGAAGCTTTTTGATCTAACATAGTTTATTACCTCTTCCTATTAAACTTGTATTGCTTGAGCTGCAATATTCAGCATTATAGGTTGGACAAAATTTTTCTGTTTTGGTTTCATTACTTCCCTTTCATGGTTTCTTATCTCCTCTAAACACAACACCCTTAATCTCTTCTTTGTTGCTTTTAGAATTCATTAGAATTCACAACATGATTTAGTTTGAGAAAACTTTTCTGGATGTCATCTGGTCCACCTCCCTTGTTCTCAATGCAGTGTTAAACAGCAGCCTTGTCCGGGTCCTCACACAGGGTTTTGTACAGTGAAGTTTTGAGTATCTTCTGGGATGGAGAGTCCACAGCTTCCCTGGGAAAATCAGTATGGTGCCTGACCTCATTTACTGTGAAAAAAATTTTCTGAAGTTATAACTGGAATGTCATGTGTCAGCTGGCTACCTCAAGTATAGCATTTTAAGACAGCACAGTTGGTATAGAATTTATTGGAGATAAAGGCCTCCTGCAGATGATTAATACCATCTCAGGTAAGCATCTGGGATGGAAGCAGTTGGTTTCTGTGGCTACCCATCTTTCTTTTACTCTGGAAAGAGCTGAATGGTTGGTTCAGATTGGACCAGCCATGGTTGGTTCAGAATGGATCTTTGCTTTCAGACATGAATTTAGGTCAGATACCTGTCATTCACTCTAACTTAAATTTCTGCAAGAAATGTCATAGAATGATTTGGTTATATCTTCCTACAATAAGGATTCAGAAGCACACGTTTGAAATGTCAGGCATGTAGAGATGAAAGAACCAAACCAGGCCTTTTTTTGTCTTTATACTAGAATGGTGTTAAATACCTCAGACCTTACTAAAATATTTAAAATATACTAATTTGAAGTATAGAGCTTTTGAGTGGCATTATCATTTTGGCAAATAATTTTATTTAATAACTGTAAATGTCTAGAAGATAATAAAGAAAATACTGGTAATTTATTTCAATATTATTTTCCCACTTTGTATCAAAACTATACCTCTATTCTTTCGAAGTAAATGCCAGACAAGCATATGGTGGTCTGACTGCTTGTTCTTTCTACCATTAAGTTTATTTAGTTCTACCACCTTACTTTTTAAATCATTATATGAGTGTGTATTTGAGGTGTAATACACTATTGGATTAAGCTATTTATCTTCACAGATCAGATAAACTAATTTTCTTCTCTGTTTAATTCAGTTCCTTAATATTGATTAGAAGGCCAAATCTGAATATTCAAAATAGTTCATTTAAACATTTGTCTAAGGAAGAACTAGGAGACAGTTATCACAATAGAAGTCAGATATGAATACTAAATTAAGAAAATCTCAGTGTAACAGAAGTGGAAGGTATAGGGAAGAACTATTCAACATCACTAGAAAGACCTGTAGATTGCTTCAGTAAATCTACAATGGTAGGATTTACCTCTATTTTTTATTTTTTTAAAATCTGGATAAAGAAATGAAAACATGCCTTTAGGCATTAAGGCATAATTTCGCCTTAAGCATAACTGTGACAGATGTTCACATGAAAATAGAAATTAGGTGATGGTAGCAAGCAGTCATCACTGTCAAACCCTGATTATCCAACACTGTTAAACATTTTTTAGCACTTGGTGGGAAAAGGTCAGGGAGTAGTTACTCATATCCACATCAGATAGAAGCATAAAAACTTTTATAGAGCAGATATCTGTAAACCTTTATCACTTGTCAGGCACATTATGTTTCCAAGCCTTCTGTGAATATTTGTCTTGTTTTCAAAACACCAACCAGAGCATGAAAACAGAGCCTTGAGGGCATGAAGGCACTATCACTGCCTGTTACAGAAATGGGAAATAAATCAGAGCACTAAAACGGAGAAATTACTTTCCTGAAGTAAGAAGCAGCTTAACTAGGCCCTAGGAATTGTCATTAGCTAATGGGGAAGAACAATCTGCAGAACTAGTCATGAACCATTTTGCTCAAGTTATGGACCTCTGACAACCTGCTTAGGTTGTTCGCACCAAAGGCTGTAGAAACATGCTGAACTTTCTCCAGATGAGGGACTCAACTGAACATTATACAAGTGACCAATAGCCACAGACCTTCTCAGTAATCTCTTTAGAGTGACAATGTAAGAGGTTGCTGGAATAAGAACAGCAGTCTAAGCACATTGCCTCACACTGCCATTTAACCATTTGAAAGGAATGCAACTTATTGATATTTTAGCAGTATTCATTTTATAAAATTCTTCACAGAGATTTGAAAGAAAGTTCCACCTAGCACTGATTTGAATGAGCAGAAGTGAAAGAGGGGTTGGTAGTAATTACGTTGTACAGAAAAGGATGGATGGGAAAACCAAATTCAAATTACTCAGAATTGACATCTTTTGTGTAAAATTAATGATGGACAAATTAGATGAAATAAAATAAAGCCTAAAGATGCATTTTAAAAGACTATAATGACAACTTGAACCTTTGACACTGAAACTCATTAGACTAAATTGAACACATTTCTTTTTGTTCTGTGTGCTTCAGCCAAGTTCCTGGCTTGAGGAAGAAGTACGTCAAAGAGGCTACTTTAGGCTCAGACAACACAAGGAGGAAAAAAAACCCCAAAATAATGCATATCTATCTTATCATCTAGAGTTGGGGCTGGCTACAAACAAATCCAAATTAATTCCCAAACTCACAATGAGTCTCCACAAACCCCTGTTACCACATAGAACTTCTCCAAGATAAAAAACTGCCTGACTGGTGCTATATGTAAGATCAGCAACTTTTATCCAATAAAATTGCCAAGACTTTTAAGAATCTCACTATCAGCCAGAATGTGGTTCCTCAACAAAACTTTAAGACTTGTGATTTCTCTCCCATTCTACACTTTGAATGACTAGGAACAACTAAGTGAAATCAATGATTTTTTTTAAATATTGTTACATGACAAAAGCCTAGCAAGACAGTAATTCCTTAGCATAGCTTGGAAACCTGGAATAATGCATGTTTATCATCAGCTGTAGCCATCTAAAAAAATCTGCTGATTATATAATAATCTTAAACCCCTGTGTAGGTTGAAGACTTAAATATGGTTAATGATAGCTAAAGACCAAAGCAGATGATCGTTAATCCTTCTCTTATTTAGAAGAAGTTATAGGCTAAAGAATATATTATTGCAGTATTAAGTGGCTTTTTGCTTTACTGATTAATCTTGCCATATTGAAAAGCTTAATAAACATTCAATTACTGAACTTAAAGTTGTTCTTCACAACCTTTCTCCTCATGTTTTTGTCTGCAGAAATGATATTTTAAGAATATAGATAAAATATTACAGTGTTTTACTGGGAGTCAAACTAGTATGAAGCAGAGCTATTAATCAAATCACGAAATGAACAAGTAAGGATGAGAATCTTAACACATCTTATCCCATATTCTGTGTTAGTGATGCTCTGCATTTTTCTCACTGAACTAGAAGGCAAGAAAGTTTTAATTTTACCAAAATCCACAATTCCTTCTTTTAATTGTTTATATTCAAAGTTAATGCTTTTCTTGTATTAGCACAAATGACATTAACTGTGAATTTTATTTGTTTGTTTTTACTTTCACCTGAGCTGTTCAAGGGACACTGAATTTAGCATGTAACATCTAAAATTTTTATTTGTCTCATCACAAAACATTCAATTCTGGATAAAATATAATTTTTGAAAGAAAAAACCTTTGGTTTGTATTCTTTTAAATAGTAAAATTTTATATAAACCAGTGCATACAAAGAGAAACATCTCTCTTTCCTGAGAGATGTGAGCTAATGTACTATTCTTCAATGAATTATTTTGATTATTAATTTAATCTATACAAATATTTACATAGCATTACTTTTAACATTCAGTACAGCCAAATGAAAGATGTCAGAAAAAACCCAGTAGTTGCATGAGGATCTGGAATTCTATATCTAATTTTACTGTACAAGTCCAACATATAACCTTTGATGATTTTCTTCCTCTATCAAAAAATATCAGGAAAA
The DNA here is from genome assembly GCA_013397135.1 of Pachyramphus minor. Lineage (NCBI taxonomy): Eukaryota > Metazoa > Chordata > Aves > Passeriformes > Tyrannidae > Pachyramphus > Pachyramphus minor. Next base: position 3,373 of record VYXB01000761.1, on the reverse strand, counting down.
AATAAATCAGACAGGACATGGACATTAGACAAATATTCCATCGGAGGGTGCAACATGCAAAGACTTAAGAAAAATGAGTTCTTCAGAATGTGCCATTTACCAGCCCAAACTACTCTGAGTAAAATAGTAGGAAAGAGCCTCAAATCTTTTCATAATCATAAAGGATAAAAGTGTGTGTGCATCTTAAGACGCATCTTGAATAATAGCAGTCCTGTTACTGCATGCTATGAATAAGAAATTAATGAGGTAATTGTGCTTAGGAATGTACTTACTGTGTGTGAAATTACCTGCCATTTAAACTCATGCTTTTTTCAAGATACCTTTGAAATTACTAAAAAGAACAAACTACAGGTTGTAAAAAAAATAAATAATAAATAATTCTGTAAATGGCTATTTATCTATGTTAGCAACACAAACATGCCTTAGGCTGCAAAAGATTCATGCCTTATTTCAAATCTTTCCAAATGTCTGTCTCATCAACAGAAATAATAGCGGTTTCAGAACTGTATCACTTTTTTTCATCCTCAGACTACAGCAATAAAATCATTGCTTTAAGTAATTCCCTTTCACTTTAATTGCAGCTTTTTAAAAAGAGGTTAATAAACATCCATATTTAAACTGTAGATTTTATGGCTTATACTTATTATGTAAACAGTTAAAGTTTTATAGTCTTTGCAGAATAAAATAATCATTGATCTTTTTCATTTGAGTGCTGTTAAGACAAAGGATGTAAACATCAACTAATTAAAACATCATTTAAAATGCTTTACAAAATGTTTTATAAAATTTAGTTTTAAGTAATTTCACTCATCAAGACTTGACAAATCTGAAGAGTACTTCATTTAATTTCCTTTATGAGAATGTTTTGCACGCAAAGCAAAAGCCTGAGGGACCTTCAGTCCCCATAAAAGGCTGTGCCTTGGATACTATGACTTCTCAGCAAGTTATCTGTCGACTCCCAGTGCAGTGCCCTCCAGCAAATGTGTAAGGCAGAATGAGATAACTCAGAAAGCCTATTCTTTTGCTATTACTAATCGCCAGTTAAACAAAGAAGCATGTGAGGTATTTAGATCCTATTGACTGTTTTAACAACAACAAGAAACCACTTAAATATTTAAAAATACACTGAAATCAAAGCTTGTTGTGTGTCATTCCTAGGCATGTGGAGTCCTTTGTCCAGAGATTACTTCCAGCCTACAACACTGTTCATGAAAACACCTTCCAGTTTATACTCCATGCACTACCCTATGGCCATTTATCTAATAGTAAAGTTGTGAGCTTGTACAAACAGGATGCTTCTGTCTCAGAGCTTTAAATTTAATCATTTATGGACAAGAGAATTGGCGGAGAATAGTTAGAAGTTCACTCACCCTCACATGGCAAAAAGGAGCAGCACAAACATCTTTTCCTCAGACACCAGGTGATGAGTAACTAGAGAGTGATACGCTGCCTGAAAAATCCTAGAAAATTGTGAGCTATCAAACAGATGATGACAGTACACATACTATATGCTCAGTCTGCATGAAGAGTGACATCCTACCTGCACCCACAATGTAAATACAATCTGGAGGTGGCCAAGTGACCACCAGCATTGAAATATTCGTAACAATCTTGAACAAGGCCACAGAGCTGAACACCAAAAGAGATGGTAGCTGGTGAAGGCCAAACACAGACAATGCTATTACACACGTACTTACACAAAATAAGCCTTCCAGATAAATCAAAACAGATTAACCAAAGGCACACATTACACACCAAAAAGTGGACAGCAACCAGGAAACAGGTATGGTCAAATAATTTACATCCACATTACAGTTACAGTAAGGAATTCATGTTCAGCAAGGTGAAATGATACAAACACAGGCTATCTTAAGATAACCTAAAGATTTGCTTCCCAGGAGAATACACATCCTAGAAACCTGAATTTATTCTGAAAGCAATCATAGAAAGTCAGAGTACCCTTGATACAAATTTAACTTAAATAAAAATAAAAAATTTTAATTGGTATTTTTTATGGTACCTACCCATTTGTATTCAACTAACTCCTTGAAGCTCTCAAGATTACTGTATTCTATGTGACAAGAGGTGACAGCTGCTCATTATAAGTATAGGAGACTGCTAATTCCCTAACTGAAACCTAATCCTAAAAGTATTCAAATAAGTTCTGAGGAATTAGAGAATGGGTTGTGTTGAAAGGGACCTATAACAATGATCAAGTCCAATTGCTTGCCATTGTCAGGGACATCCTTCACCAGATCAGGTTCTTCAAAGTCCCATCCAACCTGATCTTGAACATTTTTACTGGTGGGGCATCCACAACTTAATATCTTAAATAATATCTTAATAATATAACAATATCTTTAATATCTTCATTAATGACATAGACAGAGGGATTGAGTGCACCCTCAACAAATTTGCAGATGATACCAAGCTGAGTCACGCTGTTAACACATCTGAAGGACAGGATGGTATCCAGAGGGACCTAGGCAGACAGACTATTCCTGGAGATCTGGATCTGGCCTAATCTAACTCAAAACTGGAAAAAGATAAAAGAGCTTAATTTCACCATGTCTCCTGAGCTGTAAACCTTTTTTGCCTGCCTCAGAGAATCAGTGTTTTACTGGTATTTCAAATAAAACACAGGGTGTAGATTAAGGATTTAAGTTCACAGGAAATAAATCTCGCCAATTCAAATAATCAAATATTTCATACTGATGTTGATTCATTCCTGTTTTGCAAGTACCAAATAAAAACATCTGAATTGCCAGGATTTTCTTGTGTTTGCTCACTCCCTAATCCTCTTCTTCTCCTGCAGACTTAGTGAAACATTCTGGACAGTGATGAAAATGTTATTATAATAAAGAATTCCTCAACCCATTCATTATTTTTCTATTCTTCCCTATTTTGAAAAACATTCAGCTAAATAGCAATAGAGATATAAACTATGAAGAAGAGTAGAGTTATCTTACAGGTCAATTGCGGTGCTATGTAAGAAAACGAGTAAATCAGACCCTTTGTCTCTAGATACCTGTAAATGAGCAATCATACAAAGAATAACCCCAGAAGCAATAATCTCCTCTTTCTGACAAATTAAAAATTTGGTGCACTGCAGTTCTCCACCTGATAAAGAACCTTCTCATAGAAATAACATTAAAAATCAGCACAGACTATGTTTTTACTGCCAAGTTCTTCTATATAGGCAGTATTCCTTTTTGATTCACATCAGACTTCAGCCACTATGTTGTTCCCCCTCCTCTGCAAACAGAGCATTCTGACAGCATGTCATCACAACTGAACTTAAACAGATTTTATATGACGAGAAAAAACAGTCACGTTATGCTCCTCTGCTCAATTAAGTCAGAAAGCATAAAAC
>VYXB01000754.1:19229-31551 GCA_013397135.1 Pachyramphus minor | reverse complement strand
GAAGAGTGAGAAACTTAATCCCAAGATGAAGAAAATTTGTTTATAAAAAGGTACCCCCACAGAACCTAGGTGGTGCACTCCCAGAACCCTGGACACCCTGTTGCCTGGCTCAGTGCTGGACCCAGGAATGGTGACTGTCTTTCTTCTTGCCAAGGACAGGGCTATGGGGACAGAGTGGAGCTGCCCCATCTGCCATGATGAGCAAGAGGGTGTCTCTTAAGTGATACACTGTGGCCACGAATTCTACATGGTCTGGATCCTGCTTTGGGCTGAGAAGAAACCAGAGTGCCCACTGTGCAGAAGACTGATAGAGTCTGCCAGGTTTTCTCTGCAGGAACAGAAGTATCTGCAGTGTGTAATCACACTCCCTGGAGAATCACCAGAGGGCAGCAGCCAAGCAAAAGGAGCTCTTGGCCTCCTGGATGTAAAGAGCGGCCATTGCCCTGCAGGGTCCCCTCCATCTTCTCCACAAGTGGACGCTCTCCCCAGCTGAGCAGGGGGCTGCAGGGACTGAGGCCATGGGTGGCCTCCTGCCCAAGGTCTGGGCACAACTTTTCAAAAGAAGAAAGCATCTCCTTGACCCTGTGCTGCCCTGGCTGCGCCAGAGGCTGGAGGCAATATTTGGGTCCCAGTGGTGGTTGGCAGTGAGAGCAGGGAACAGCACCCTGTACACCCTGTGCCTCTGGGGTCCAGATGAGGAGGTTATGCTCCAGATGCTGCAGCCTCTCCTTGAGCAGTGTACAGAACAGCTGGTTGGTGGCATCCTCAGCCTCATTGTGGGTCAGTGCAGCGAGGAGGCCCAGAGCTGCTGCACTCCCATGCTGCTGGGGAGGAGGACAACAGCTCTGAGGCCAGCTCCTGCTCCACCAGCTCCCAAGGAGGGACTTCCATTTGTCACCCAACCCCTGCCAGCAGTCCTGCAGGCCCTAACATGGACAACCAACCCAGCACAACAGAAGGTGCCCTCTGTATCATCCACCCATCTGTGCCCATCCCCACAGAGCAGATGCAGCCCGAGAAGAAGCAGGGGGAGCCAGTGGTGGCAAGTTCTTCTTCCCAGGACAGAAGCTGCAATCCTGCTATTCCTTGTCAGGGCTGGGAACACTCAGCCAGAGGGCCCCAACACCTCTTAAAGAGGAGGGCCCCAGCCTCCAGGACTCTCTGCAGCACTGCAAATGGCCACTCCACTGGCACTGCTAACAGGGCTGCAGCAAGTCTTTAGACAAGAAAAAGGAAATAAATTCTTCTCCTCAAACAGTTTTGGGGTGCTGCTTTCTCCCCCTTCTGTTGTGTTTCTCCTTCCCCTTAGTTGGCACCTGCCTGTTGGGGAGGCACAGCTGTTGAGGAACACATTCACTGCTGGTAGCTCGGTGTGCAGCTGCAGTGGGAGCTGCAGGTTCAGCTCTGGGCAGGAGCCTGAGGCAAGAGGTCAGGAACTGTCAACTCTGCACAGCAAAGGGCACAAGGACCTATGACCCAGCCAGGGCACCAGACACAGACACAGCAGGAGCCAAGGACCCTCAGATTTTTGTGTGCTTAGATTGTGAGGGTATAAAAGCCCAGGGGTTGCTTTGTTCGGGGTTCCTCATCAGAGGCTCCATCCCGGGCTGTTACTTTGTTATTTAGTTACTGCACCAAGATTAAATGATTTTACGGATTCAGACATCGGAGACTCTGATATGGGAAACCTGGGCTGAATATGTCAGTATGGGGTGTGTAGCTGCAAAGGGTTTTTGATCCTAGCTCAGGTCGTGAAGGTGTAACTGCCAGAATGGCTCCTGAATGGTTGGACAGGGAAGTTCCCCTGACAGCAGGATCCAGGGCTAGATCCAGGTGAGTCTGGGCTGTGAAAGGCCCTGCAGGTCTCCCAGAGCAGTCAGCTGGGCTGAGCAGTCAGCAGTCAGCTGAGCCTGACAGGGAGAGTGGCAGCGAGGGGCACATGGCCCTGCTGGAGGGTGCCTGGGCCTTACCTCCCATTTGGAAATGTCAGCCAGCCCATGGATCAGATTCCTGATCCTCCCCAGAATCCTCTTCTGCACAGCTGTGCTTTCAGATTTGGTGAAGTCCAGCAACACCTGGGAAGAGAGAAGCTGCAGATGAGCCCTGGGAGCAGACACTTGCTCCGGTGGCAGCAACTCAACTCCAATCCTGGGCAAGACTGGGACCATCTCCCAAGGCTTCCTCTGACCTTGAGCAAAGCCTTGGAGGGCTCGTGCCCTTGGAGTCCCTCAAAGGCCTGGGACAAAGGCTCCAGGCCAATCTTGTGGCCAGGCATGTGCCATCCTCTGCAGCCACTGTGCTCCAGAACAGCTTGGTGCCAGCCGCTGCCTCCCCAGGGGAGGTGGATACCCTCCACGCAGCATGCTCTGCCTGCATAGCACTGGGCTGGGGACCACTCACCCAGGAGTGAGTAATCCCTGCCACCCAGGCTGAGGTACAGCACTGTGATTCTGCTCTTCGGGCAGGCCAGGCCTCAAAGCTGTCCTGCAGCAACTTGTTGACTCTGGAGGCAGGAGAGCTGAGCACCGTTGCTTCCAGCATGGTGTCCATGGTTCTCAGGTTTGCAAGGAGGACACAGAGTGGTAGCAGTAATTCTGCTGTCCCTTTCAGCCAGGGGACTGATCTGAACTCTCAGTGCCAGGGCAGGATGCTCTTACTGCCTGAGAGAGAGTCACAGGCAGACAGACTGCTGATTATATATAAATCACCAAATACCAATTTCAGTTTAAAAAATTTAATGTATTGCAGATTGCTACAACTGTATTGTCTACATGTAAATATACAAATATCAATATACCTATCTAAATATCCATATACAACTATATACATCTATAAACATAACTATATACAGAGGTATCATATCCCAGGTAGCCCATTTTCACAGGCTCTCCCTTGCTAGCTTCCTCCCACGCAGAGCAGCCCTTCTGGAAAGGTACAGCAGATGGACATCTAGGAAGCAAAAGGAATACTGAGTCATTACTGGACCTTGTGTGTGTATGTCTCCTTGGCAGCACACCTAGAAACTGTCCTTCTACCAAAGACTATATAATACAGCCTGAAAGACGGGCTCCCACTTGGGAATTTCAGGCCTGCTGTTTAAAGAACGGGAATTCTTCCAAGTTTTACAAACTTTCAGGTTTTGAAGTACCCCAATAAAAGCTGCAGCACTAGCACTGCAAATGGCACCCAGGAGAACTTTGAACAGAGACATTTGCATCTCACAAGCAGAACTCCAGCCTTGTTCTTTCTCTGTACTGACACAGAGACCTTGGTCCTCTCTTAAATGGTTGAAACTGATGGGCATTGTGAGCTGAGTTATTAACTAGCATTGTTATCTGGGATCTAAAAAGTACCCTTTGAAATAAGCAACAGCTCCTCCAACTCTACCATCAGCTCTTGGAACGACTATTCTGCTCTCTCCTTTCTGTAAAAGTCAGGCTCAGAGTAGCTGTCTCAGTCATCTCTAAAAACAGGCAGACTCCCTTTTTACCAGGGCTCTCTGGCTTGAGGGAATTGTTCCCACAGCTCATGTTGCCAGGTGAAGTTCTCTCTTCTACTGCAACACTCACAGGCTCACTTCCTGAAGGCTCACACTGACCTATAATACTCTCCTTAAAAGAAAAACAAATAGGAAAAAAGTTGTAAAACCAAAGATGACTCACTATTTTCATGTAATCTCTTTAGGGATATAATAATAACTGTTCTTTTCCACTCCAAAATGACATGTAACACAAGGTGAACACTGCCGAGGTGGTTTACATTATACATACATTATACATTACACTGCATGTGAGAATTACAGTTTTGTACACAGGGAGGACCTGGCACAGGTAGAGCAAAGGACAATCACAACTTGTAGCATATCACGAAGTATAAACAACAGAAGATGCTTTATACCAACCAAATATTCAAAAATTGCATTTTCCATAGAAAACAGAAAGTTGGTAACTCAATATAACCACATCCCTGAATTTTCAACAAAAATCTTTGCTTTCAGTGGAAGTCCTCAGAATACTCTGATTTAAGATCAAAGACAGTATATTATAACCTAAAAAGTTTGCACTTCATGAATGCAGCTGCACTGTGTACTTTTCCAATGAAAATGAGCATGGAAACTTGGCCAACACAGGTTAACATGTCCTCTTCTCAAGAATGTGGGGATACCTTTCCATTCCCTGTTCTTTTTTCAACCTTGCTTTACAAAGCAAACACTTCACTGTCCACTAAAAGCTTAATTCAAGAAGCCTTTTCTTCTCAGGCATGCAACAATACTCACAAGCTCTCAGTGCAGACCCCAGCATTGCTATCAAATAAGAGTTACCTCCAAAAAGGCAGCCATTTCCGGATTGGATGATAACACCTCCTCCAGCAGCTGACATGCAGTATCAAGTCTGGCTTCTCCCTGTGACAGAAAATGACAGAGGAAATCTACCTGCCTTCACTTCTTTAAGAACTACAGTGTTCCTGCTGTATATAAAAGCATCACAAACCACAAGATTTTTAAGCAAGAGGAAAAGGTGCCTATACGGCAAATGTACATATGGACAACACAACTGGACAAACACAGTTGCCTGCCAATAACATCTTGTTCTTCTTCAAGTAGTTGTCCCCATACACATCCTCCCAGGTGGTGATTCCCAAGAATACCTTTGCCACCACAGAGTAGGTCTGAATGCTACTGAAACATTTCATTGTCATTACAAGCTGACAGGACACAGTCAGTAATCTAAGGGTCGTTTTTTTTAGTAGAATTCATATAAATCAAACAACATTCTAAGCGGAAAGAAGACAAGAAGAGTTTCTCAAAAGCAGCAAATCCTATCCTAGTGGAAAGATCAGTCCCATTTTAACAACCAGTGTCCAGACTGCTGTTTCTTCTAGAGATGCCTCAGAGTTGCAGCTCTCTGGAAGGGCAATTTCTTCTGACAAAGATGAGTCATATAATGATGTTGAACAGAAACTCACGTATATGTAAAATACAATCTTACTTTGGGAGAGAGCTAACATGAAGGATTAGTCCTTAGTTCCTCATTATCCTCAGACTTTCTAACTGAGGTAATGATTCATAAAAAGTTTCTTCCACAGGTTAATAAATTAGAGAATAGGAAGCCACAGAATCACCTACTATAAGGAAAGGCATAGCAGATCAAACGCCAGAGAAAGACTTGGTCTCCCAGCAGCACGAACATCAGAAGTCCCCAAAGGGAACAGCACAAAGAGATGAGACCCTTTCTGCTGCGTATGAAGTCAAGTCCTAGTGTGGATCCACGGAGATGTGCCAGCCTGAAGACAGGCAGAAACTGAGGAGGATGGGGGAAAGACACAGAAAGGTAAAAGCTGGCATTTGAGAAATTTAGGTTAAGAAAAGCCTCTTCATTAAAGGCAAGCCACCTTTGTAATTTTATGATTTATTTTTAACCACAGTTCCTTTCATTTTGCTTTTTTTTTTCAGTTGGTTGTTTTTGTTCGTTTGGTTGGTTTTTTTAATATGAACAAGGTGTTTCACTTTTGCTGCATTGCTTTTCTATTGTCTTAAGTAGCCACGATTTTAAGCAAGATTCAGGTTACCAAGTCAACGGCCAGGGATGAAGTTATCCCTGATAGAAACAAATCAACTAACCAACCCACACTGCACCTTCTTCTGCCTCTTCTTAGGGGACCTCAGCCTGAAGCTGTTACAATAAAGATCATCTTCTTGGGTGCATTACAGGACCTCATACACCAATAGGAGAAAGTGCCCCCACCAAGACACAATTGACATCTTTTTAGTTTATCTAGAGAAGATGTGACAGACAAGAATTAGAGGGAGGCAGAAATGAAAGAATGAATGGTGATAAACAACTGCAGAGTCAGGACTCAAAAAACTTCATAGTTTGCTGGTTCCTGGAGCTCATGAGGAAAAATAATCTCATTTAGCAAGACTGGTGAAAGAGAAGGTGAGCATTTCACTTATAAGACCAGGAGAGTGTACACAGGAAGTTGTCACCACAGCTTTTCAGGGACTGCAAGAACTAAACCAAAAACTTTGGAATGATTTGCTGCCTCAAACACTGATCTCAGCTGTCTGAGAGACAAGTTCTTTGATTGTGACTTCCCATCACTCAGACTGATCCTCAAATCCTGAATGAAAAAGCAGCTCATGATGAAAGTGAGAGGACAAAGATGCGCTGTGTGAAAAAGAAATACCGGATTATCAGTGGCCTTACGGGCCATTGGCTATTTCTATCCTTACATGTTATTGTGGTCATAACCTGGTCCTCTTGGATATGCTTGTATCTAAAAAATAATCACGAATACAAGACAAAGGTTGATATTTGCAAGACAGGAAACTGGATGATCAAGCTTGGGTAAGGCATCAAGCCTTTTTTAACACAAGTATAAAGTGCTTTGCTTGTCCTCTGTGAGAGAAAAAACCCAAAGGATACACATTATGCTGTAGTAGAAAAGGAAGCCTACTTCCAATCCTTTGCATTTGATAAGCCAGGCCCTCCAAATAAGGTGTAGTTTCCATTGGAATTATATAAATCATTTATAGTAAGTACTGTAGTTCTCTTGAATAAGACATCTCTAAGGTGGAGCCAATTTCAAAGATCACCATAGTTTTTCTCAGTCAGCAATTGAAACTCACGGCTGCAGAAAGTTGTCTAGGAAAAAAGTGCATTTATTTCGCAGTTTTTTCAGAATATTAAGGACTTTTTGTCCAGGCAAAGAAGTTTTTCAAGGATAAACACAGACTAGTTAACTAAGACAAATGCTGGTGGAGTCAAGCAAAAAACTTCTGAACTAAAAAACCACTCCACTGATGAGGACGTGCACCATGCTGCTGCCCTGAAACCTCACTTAATTGGCAAAACTACTCTTTTCCTCTTCAGTGCTGCTTTTAATAGATATTTGTAAACCACAGTACTTTCACCTTTTCGAGGAGATACACATTTGAAATTAGCTCCTTCATTACAGAAGGCTGCAAGCCTACACTTCATTCAACAGTCTCTTCCACTTTCCCTGAATGTTAGGATGCTCCACTCACCTGGAAATCACTGCTGCTGGTGCTGGTCAAAGCTGCAGAACCAGCACTGCCAGTCACAAGACTGGGGACTGAACAATTCTGCAGTGTAGCTGCAAGAATTCAAACAGAGTCATCAGGCTTATAGAAGCTGTGTTTGGTATGCAGAACTCTATTACTTCCTTTTATTAAACATTTCAGGAATCACACAGAGGACTAAATTCCAGAAATGTATTTTTACCTCCCAAGTGATCTGAAGACTGGTTTCTTCATCTTAAAAAACATGTATTCTAATTGATGTGTACAGATACTAAAAAGAAGGATCATAAATTTTATATATACACATAGAAACTTCATAATCACAGTCTTCTGTATCTTCCCAAAGATCTTCAAAAACAAATAACTTGTCTATTTAACTCTCACCTACCCATTCAGTCTTTTTGAAAACCTGTCTAGCTTGCAATTCCTTTGCAAGAGACAGCTGACAGCTTACTTCCAGGTCTTTTCCTCTTTGCACAAAACTGACAGGATGCTACAGCCGACCCTGCACATGACCAACCTATAAACTCACACAGAGGTAGTGAGAGCTTACAACAGTTTGTTATTCAATTAAGCATCCCTACAGCTGGCAAGGAGCAGTATGTCTCATCTGGCAGGGCTGGGCCAGATCCACAGGGAGCAGGACAGGGTGTTCTGAGCGCAGCGCACAGCAGAGACTATCTTGTAGCCTACAGGCAGACTGGGGCACATGTGAACCACATTCCCTCTGTTATTGGCAGCAGATATGCCTTCCTGAAGAACAGTCCTTGTCCTATACTGGGTGAACTGAGGTGAGCAGTCATCAGCAAGGACAGGTAACCTTCCTCCATCAGGGGACTGCCAATTTTCACATCCCATGCCACTCTCGAACCCATCATAGCCCCACATGGACCACTGCGACTCACCACCCCTGTTGGCCTTGCCAAGGGTCGAGGATGACTGCAGCAGGTCCCTGTTCGGTGCTGTGCCCAACTGCTGCTGGAAGTGGCTGGGTGGGTGGCTGGGCACCTCCACGCCAGCTGCCAGCTTCTCCGTGTGGGCCCTCATCAGACTCTTGAGGTTTACAAGGAGTTTGTGGTGGTCATGGTGATGGTCAGGGCACGGCCCAGCAGAGCTGCAGCCACTATCACCTGCCAGGACTGGCCCAGGCCTGGACCTCACTAGCTTCCTCCCATGCAGAGCAGCCCTTCTGGAAAGGTACAGCAGATGGACATCTAGGAAGCAAAAGGAATACTGAGTCATTACTGGACCTTGTGTGTGTATGTCTCCTTGGCAGCACACCTAGAAACTGTCCTTCTACCAAAGACTATATAATACAGCCTGAAAGACGGGCTCCCACTTGGGAATTTCAGGCCTGCTGTTTAAAGAACGGGAATTCTTCCAAGTTTTACAAACTTTCAGGTTTTGAAGTACCCCAATAAAAGCTGCAGCACTAGCACTGCAAATGGCACCCAGGAGAACTTTGAACAGAGACATTTGCATCTCACAAGCAGAACTCCAGCCTTGTTCTTTCTCTGTACTGACACAGAGACCTTGGTCCTCTCTTAAATGGTTGAAACTGATGGGCATTGTGAGCTGAGTTATTAACTAGCATTGTTATCTGGGATCTAAAAAGTACCCTTTGAAATAAGCAACAGCTCCTCCAACTCTACCATCAGCTCTTGGAACGACTATTCTGCTCTCTCCTTTCTGTAAAAGTCAGGCTCAGAGTAGCTGTCTCAGTCATCTCTAAAAACAGGCAGACTCCCTTTTTACCAGGGCTCTCTGGCTTGAGGGAATTGTTCCCACAGCTCATGTTGCCAGGTGAAGTTCTCTCTTCTACTGCAACACTCACAGGCTCACTTCCTGAAGGCTCACACTGACCTATAATATTCTCCTTAAAAGAAAAACAAATAGAAAAAAAGTTGTAAAACCAAAGATGACTCACTATTTTCATGTAATCTCTTTAGGGATATAATAATAACTGTTCTTTTCCACTCCAAAATGACATGTAACACAAGGTGAACACTGCCAAGGCGGTTTACATGGTAAGTTTTTTAAAACAGAAGTTTGCCAAATTGAAACTCAAGCTTTCACAAAGTGTCCTACTGAATGAGAAATGAAATCAGAAAACTAGAATACACCAAGTGAGAGTGTGTGAAGCAACAAGGAATTATACAGACACTCTGAACTGTGGAAAAAGCAAGCATATCCTAAGCAAAATATATGACAATACACCAGAAGAAAGAAACCTTANCTATTTTCATGTAATCTCTTTAGGGATATAATAATAACTGTTCTTTTCCACTCCAAAATGACATGTAACACAAGGTGAACACTGCCAAGGCGGTTTACATGGTAAGTTTTTTAAAACAGAAGTTTGCCAAATTGAAACTCAAGCTTTCACAAAGTGTCCTACTGAATGAGAAATGAAATCAGAAAACTAGAATACACCAAGTGAGAGTGTGTGAAGCAACAAGGAATTATACAGACACTCTGAACTGTGGAAAAAGCAAGCATATCCTAAGCAAAATATATGACAATACACCAGAAGAAAGAAANAAGCATATCCTAAGCAAAATATATGACGACAATATGCCAGAAAAAAGAAGCCTTGGAGAAAAATGTTTTAAACCTTACTGTTTGAACTATTAATGCGTGCTGTTCATACGGATTGTACCCCAGTTCGTAAAAATTTCCCCCTTAATTTTATTCCTAATTTCTGATTGGCTCCTGGTTGCTGCAGTGCAGCATTGTCCTTATTTGGTTGTTCTCTGCCCCTTGTTCCCTATAAGGATTTTGTACCTTCCCCTTCACTCCAAGTTTGTATGTACCTCCACCCACTCCTTCCCTTATACGTTAAACTCCTCCCTGTTTCTAGTACCTTCCTTTGTACCCCTATAAAAGATCTAGCCCCTCTTCCGCTCGAGGACACACTCCTTGGGTGTGAGGCATTGTAACATCAGGTCAGGGGGTTCTCCCCTTAATAAATGACCTCGGCCTTAGCTCAAGAGCCCTAGTGTGCTGTGTCTTCTTCCAGACAGTACGCGACATGAGAGTACATCTTCTCATAGTCTGAACTGTGGCCTCGCTTACTACACTTGCTATAAGAAACAGGCCAGCAGAAATCCAGGTGACCTCTTAGTTACCAACACGTGTGTTGTTAACAAGAGATCTCGCTCAAACCACTGCAAAGGGCTGTGTGGTGCAAAACTGCACACATGAGCCACATATATCTGGCTGGGAATCTCAACCCACCCCATTCATTTGCTAAGTCATTAAATTCTAATGTGTTGCTCGCTTTTTGGAGCCCTCTGCTACCGCTCCATAAGTATTTTGCAGGCAACCATTTACTGGATAGGTGTGTTTCCATGATTATGACACAAATCTGTAGGGTTAAAAAAATCCCAGAAAGTCAGATAACTGATCAGATAAGGTTTTTATTCAACTGAGGAAATAAAGACCCAAAGTTAAGTACCTAGAATGTACCTTTAGCCATAAAGATGCTCTTACTATTACCTGTTTAAGACTATTCATCTCTTCTGTGACCAGCCTACCCAACACTGTCCTGAAGGTGGGTGATTATGCAGAGCCTGCAATGTTTCATTCTACTAAGGAATAGAAAGCTTTTGAAAACTGATAGGTGTCAGTTTACAGAAGACGAAATGGCATCAAACTGGATAATAAATAACACATGGGTAATTCCAAAAAATCGCTTAAGTCTCACCTTACTCAATGTTAGATATTTCAAAATATCCCTGTGCATATTAATAGAAATATAGAGGCATTTTTTGACAAAGTTGTATTGTAAGACACAAAAAGACCTGTGCCAATACAGAAACAGAACTCTCCAGGAAAGTCTGGGAAGACGAAAGAGTTAAAGAAAGGAGATTTCTAATGAAAAGAAGGAGTCTTTCAAGCAAAAGACCTAACAGTCCCTGAATTGCTCTTAAACACAGAATAAGCCCCAAGTCTTTATCCACTTCACATCCAGAGCCAACATCGTCCTTCTAGTGAATTGTGCCAGTCGTGAGGCCTCAAAACCAAAACACCTGCTCCCCAACAACTCCATGTCTCACACACTTAATCCCTCTGTTCCTAACAAGTCTGGACCCCACCCCAATTGCCAAAGGCCTTCAACAATGGAAAAGGTATACTTCTCAAAGTGCAGTTCAAAAGCCATCAAAACTGCCAAAGTTCAAAGTGCAGGCAAGATAATACACTAAGTAGCCATTAAGGAAGGAATCTTGCCACATCCATATGCACTGGCAAAAGTAGGTGCTCTTCCCTACACAGCACTGACCAGAAGAGTCTAGTCCAGGTTGGAGCTTTGCAAGAGTTTGATTGGAATATACAGCTCTTTCTGGAGAGACACCCAAGAGGAAGATGACTAATCTTTGGAACGTGGAGACCAAAAGTAGGAAGTTTGCACCAGCTAGAAACTTTATTGAAGGCAACAAGATAGAGGGCAATCAAAGTGTAGCTTCAGCACGTACACCAACATGGCATTGTGAGCACCTACACCCAAGGCAGATCTTACGCAGCAGCAACAGATGCTGAGAACCTCTTGCTTTTCCTTTGTGTGCAAAACCAAAAGAAGGAGAGCTCGCATTCGGTATCACAAGAGAGTGACCTCTCCCATGCCCCTCACTGCACATGGGACTTACAATTTTGTAAACAGGAAGGACTCGGCACAGGTAGAACAAAGGACAACCACAACCTGCAGGATATCACAAACAACTGAAGATGCTTTATACCAATCAGAAAATAAATAAACTCATAGTCTGTTCATAAATTGTACTTTTTCCACAGAAAACAGGAACTTGGCAACTCAATCTAACCATTTCCCTGAATTTTCAACAAAAATCCTTTCCCTGAATTTTCAACCAAAATTCTTGGCAAAAGTACTCTGTGATTTAAGATCAAAGACAGTATGTCATAACCTAAAAAGCTTGCCCTTCATCAGCACAAATGCATCTGCACTATGGACTTTTCATCTGAAAATGAGCAGCCAAAATTGGCCAACACAATTTAACACGTCTCATGCTCATTAATGTGGGATACTTTTGATTCCCTCTTCTTTTTAAAATATTGATTTAACTAGCAAACCCCTAATTAAAGATGCCTTTACTTCTCCGGCGTGTGACAACACTTGAAAGCCTCTCTGCGCGCACCCCCAGCATCGCTATACCAAAGTCACCTCCAAAAACGCAACCAGTTCAGGGTGGGACGAAGAAAGCATCTCCTCGAGCGCCCGAAATACAGCCTCGAGATCAGCTGGATCGGGGCTGGCGGCGGCGG
>VYXB01000754.1:8742-19139 GCA_013397135.1 Pachyramphus minor | reverse complement strand
GCCCCCGCTGCCGCCGTCCCTCAGGGCGCTCCGGCCGCTGACCCTCAGCGTCCGGTGCCGCCGTCCCTCGGCGCCCATTGCCGCCATCTCTTCAGCGCCCGCTGCCGCCATCCCTCAGCTCCCTGTACCGCCGTCCTTCAGTCCCCGGTGCGCCGTCCTTCAGCCCTAGGTGCCGTCATACCTCAGCTCCCGGTACTGCCGTCCTTCGGCCCCGGTGCCGCCGTCCCGCAGACCCATGCAGTCTCCATGACTATACTTTGACCCATGGGTTTTCTAATCCCATTTTCTCTCTGAGGTTGTCTGTAAACTGGAAATATCGTCACCGGGAATATCTCACATCAGACGGTATTGCCAAGGCAAAGGATATGAAGCAGCAACCTGCCATGATGCTAAGTAAGATATGACATGGCCTATAATGCACACTAGTGCACAGCATATCACCACACAATAACACAGTCTGGGTTATCCCTCCCCTTCTCTTTTCTTTCTTTAGAATTGAGAAATAATTCAGGCTAGAAGGCAGATCAGGAGATTTTCTGCCTCCTGCTCAAAGCAGAAACATTCATCTGGACAGACCACATTGCCTGGGACTTTAGGCAGTTGAGGCTTGAAATCCTCCAAAACAGCACAACCTGTCTGGGCGCTCACTCAACCACCTTGTCCCTGCGGCGAAAAAGCTTTTCGCCTCCAACCCAAGCCTCTCTAGTTTCAGCTGATACCACTTTATCATCTCTTAACAGGCAATTCCATGAAGAGCCTGGCCTCTGCCTCTTGATCCCATCCCTATAGCCTCAAGATGCTTTTAGATGTCCTATAGCTGTCTCGAATCCAGACTGAACCAGGCCTGGACCCACAGCCTCACCTCTCAGGGTGAGTGCTCCAGCCCGACTGTTTTGGTGGCCTCCTGTGAGCTTGTTCTGTTTTCCCAATGTCTGTCCTGACTTGTAGGTAAGGACCTGGATGCAGGTCCATGGATAGAGGACCCATTTGTGGTCTGACAAGTGCTGAGCTGGAAGAGATAATCTCTGCTCTCATTCCGGCCTTTCATCGTTGCTGAATTTGTTGGGATTTTTTTTTAACTCATTCCTCTCCACTGTTCTGGTCCCTGTGGATGGCAGCCTGCCCTTGCACATATTGACTGGCCCCTCCTCCTCTTCCCCAGTTTAGCAAACGTCACATGGAGTTCCTTTGCTTTGCTTATTGCTCCCTAAGTAAACAGAAGACATCCCAGGACAGACTCCTGTTATACAAGGTGATGGGAGCTGAGATTATGTGACCTGAAACAATTCCCGCAGGCTAAAGAGGAAGAAGATTGAAGCAGAGCAAGAGACTTGTTTTGTTGTGGTGTTCACTTTATCAAGAAAGGTAATTTTTATATTTGTTACTGTTTTTCTAATTCTATACTTCTAAAGAAAGTAGAAGGGGGAAGGAAGTAGAAGAAATACAACCAAAGTCCCATCATTCTAATGTGGAAATGAGTGTAGAAAGGTTTGGCCAAAGGCTGCTGTGAAGGGAATATTGGGGGCTGAACCCTCTAGTAGGTTCCCAAAGCTTCCACAGCTGAACGGGCAAATTGCTGGATTTGAGAAGTATCAGGGCTTATGATGTGAGCGTGGTAGCGGACAGTGGTCCACCCAGCGTGCCTGGAGCGAGATTGCTCAGAGTTACGGGCAAATTGCTGGCTGACCCACGCACTGTAAAGACAGTGGTAAGATTCGAGAAGTAGGGCTTAGAAGAGGTGCTCGCAGATGGTGTGATGCCGGTTGTGGCCCCCTCGGCGTTCTGAGCCCGAGACTTCTCAGAGTTGAGTTGTTGCTGTATGACAGAAGTGAGCAGTTGTGGAACAAATAGCTTTGGTCCCCAAGATGAAAGACTCTTGGGTCTACAGTGCATACCTATACCCCTTAGCCTTAAGCTATATCAAGCGTATATGCGGGGGAACGGTCTCCTGACACAACCAAGGACTGTCCTAGTCAGTGATCAGGAGGCATCAGTGGCTGGGGTTGAGGCTGCCCAAATTGGCTCGGGTTAAGCCACCCAGACAGGCTTGGTTGAGCCACGCACAGAGGCTCAGGTAAAATTTAATTTGGAGATTGCTCTTTTTGTAATTTCATATAGGGCTTAGTATATTATTGAATTATTATCATACATTTTAAAATTACTTGTTTTCCCAAGTTCAGTAAAAATCTTCTTGTTCCCTTCCTTGTTCTTATATAAACCCTTTACCCCATTTTCAACTAGAAGGTCTTCATTATTGAATCCCATTAAAATTACAAATATTATTTAAATCTATCTTTAACAAAAAATAAGAAGGTGGGAGATGTTGGAGTTTGGAAATTGTGAATTCTGTATCTTACCGATTGTGTATTATATTGCTTTTACATGTATTATGCTTTATTCCTTATGTATATAAATGCTGTGTTCCTATTAGTTAATTTTTGTTGCAGTACCATGTGTGGTTGTATTTTCCTTGTATAGTCCTTATTTGAATGCTCTGCCTAAAATCCACTTTTTGTTCCAGTGTGTTCCCTACCCTACCTTATATAAGGTGAGAGCCATTTTGTGTGATCCGTTTTAGCCTTTCTTACCCTAACCCTTTACCTGTTCAGTCCTCTTTCCTTGAACAATAAAACCTTCTAGCTGCATTCCATGTAAAAGTTACAGGTGTTGATTCCTTCATGTGACCAACTCCCGCACCTTTCCAACTGCAACTATTCCAGGATTCTAGGATTGTTTATCCCACCACCACCAAGAGCTATAAGAGTCACATTCTACACTCAATAGCTCCTCTTCCCAAAGGAAAACACAGTAATACAAGAACTTCTGGGCTAAGCAGATACAGAAATACCAAGTTATATAGCTTTGGCTTCTTGTTCCACCTATAATTTTATATGTCATTTACAAACTACTCCTGGTGCTTGTAAATAAGCTGAAGCAATGGAAAGTCTTGATATCTATGGCTAGACCGACACACCTTCATGGACACTATAAAAACCTTGTTTAAGTATGAGGAGTCTTGCAAGGAGTCAGGACCTTGAAAGAATAACAAGGACCACTCTGCGGGTAATTGGGGATGACAAAAAATGGCCACTTTATTAAGAATAGCAATGGCTTATATAAGTCTGGATGGAAGGGAGCAGAACATAGGGAGGAGCATGGGAGGAGCATGCAAACAAGTAGCCATACAAAGAGTTACGGGGAGGAACAAGGCTATAAATGGTGAAACAGGGGTTGAACATTACTATATAGGGAATTACTGCAATATAGCAGCTAAGGACAAATCAGGAAAAGGTTAACATCCAACCAATAGGGAAAGGGATAGCAGGAGTACACTAACTTAGAGTTGCACATAACAACAAATGAGCATTAAAACATTAGAGCAACTATGAATTGCCTGGAGCACTTAACAGGATGCCGCGGCCTGGTAGGAAAGAGGGTTTGACCACAGAGAATGAGAGGTGTGAAACAGAGTGGTCCTTTATTGAGGGGCAGCACCAGCTTATATAGAGCTCTGGGGAGAAGGTGCCAGAAGGAAGGCGGTGCCCGGGAGGAGCATGCAAACAGGGGACATATAAAGACAAAAAGGGGATGGTTCGACCTTGGGTAGGAGTGGTTAACTATAAAAGGGATATCCACATAAGGGAATGCTGCAATGCAGCAATAGGGGATCAATCAGGAATAAGGGAAAAACAAGGGGTATAGAACCATGTGGATTTTATAAAGAGGGTAAAATACAACTCTTAACAAACACAAGCTTAAACACAATAGCAAGTCAATTCAAACACTCACTGGAAGGTGGTGTGAGTTCTTCAGGCACTTCACAGTCATTTTCCTCTTCCTTTCTCTCTCTTTTCCACATCTCATAGGCTCTTTCTTCATGGACCCCGACAATAGGAACATTAACAACTGTAATTAAAGTCTCTAAAATGTTGTAAGGTACAGATCTTCAGAAGCAGGATCTTCCTTAAAAGCAAGCCTCTTCTCTTGTTCTTTTCACCACCACTCAAAGGTCTCTCCGAGGGCACCTCCAACAGTCTGTTGGGTATTGACAAGGAAAAAATGCATGCAATTCACTGACAACTCTACAGTCAAAAGCATTAAAACTTAACAGGCTGAGGTGGAACTCTTCTAATGTTTTTTTTCAAGGGCCTTGGTGCTGAGGGAGAATCTCATACTCACCTTTACCTTCTCACATCAACTTTTCCAGAAGCATGTTTCCTCCAGGACTTCATGCCTGAAACAGCTGTGGCTTCGTAAGAGTGTTGAAATGCTTACTGGGGCAAAAGCAGAAATCAAACTTAGCGTGGATCAGCAGATCCATAAGCATAAATCCTGCTTAAAATAAGCAATCAAAACTCATAAAAAAAAAAAAATCACATGGTTGTCCACAGAAATGCTGTGATGAACTGCTATTTAAAGTGGAGACACAGTCAAGACCTTGATGACTGGTATGAAACAACAGTGATGAACCAAAGACATGGGTGACAAGAGAAAGTGAAAAGAGGAGCTGCAGTAGCCCCAGAGGTGTGTGTGTGTGTGTGTAGGCATAAAGAGAATGCAGGGACAGATGTCCCATTGAGACATCACTCGGTGGTGGAGAAGGATGACATCACTGAGCGGTGGATTGTGACATCACAACCCTCACTGCTTATACTTGGGCACCAGCAGAGCAAGTCTAGCTCAGTCCTGGACTTCTGCTGAGAGAGCCTACACATGGGAGCAGCTCCTGGTCCTCAGCTCTCCCCCACCTGCTACAGCAGGTTGACATGGCCACAAGGACGAACTGGAGCTGCCCCATGTGTCACAACACTCGGAATGATGTGGCTTCTGCTCTCCCTTGCCATGACCAATTCTGCCTGGGCTGCATCCTGCGGTGGGCAAAAGCAAATCCAGGGTGCCCACTCTGCAGCAGACCTATAGAAATTGTCAGGTTTTCTGAGCGGAGTGAACGAGACTATCTACAGTTTGCCATCACAGCCCCAGAAGAGACAAGAGAGAACAGTAGCCAGGCAGGGAACACTCCTTTCCACCTGGCGGAAAACTGCTCCAGTGACCCCATGGTGTCCCCTCTGTCTTCTCAACAGGGGACACTGTCTCCAGCTGAGCAGAGGTCTCCAGGGCCACAGTTCATGGGTGGCCTCCTGCCTGAGGTGTGGGCAGAACTTTTCCAAAGGCAACAGCAACTGCTGGACCCTGTGCTGCCCTGGCTGCGCCGGAGGCTGTCAGCAGCCTATCAGGACCAGTGGTGGCGAGCAGAAGCTGCAGAGGGCTCTATCCTGCATGGCCTCTGTGTCTGCGGCCCAGATGCAGAGGTCTTGGTCGAGGTGCTGGAACCTCTCCTCAACGGGCACACAGCACCTCTTGTCCATGGCATCATTGATGTAATTTCAGGCCAGTGCAGTGAGGAGGCCCAGAGGCTGCTGTGCTTCTATTATGCCAGCACCACCTCCAGCAGCTCCAGCTGCACTAGCTCCCGGGAAGTGACTCTTGCCAGTGGCCCCATAGGCTCTGATGTGGAGGAGGAAGCTAGTACATCAGAGACCAGCCTTCAAGGGAGTCCCAGCTGCCCCCCATGTACGTCCATGCACTCAGAGCAGAACCAGCCCCAGGAGGAGCCAGGGCAGGTGGTGGTCGTGCCAGGTCCATCTGGTCAGGGCTACAGCCTCTCTCTTCCTGACCAGGGCAGGAACCACTCACCTGGAGAGCCCCGGCGTGGCCGAAAGAGGAGAGCCTCCAGCCTCCAGAATTCTTCCCAGCCCACCAAGAGGCCACCCCGCCGGCAGCACTAGGGAGGCTCCAGGAACTCTTTAGCACAGAAAAAGGAAATAAATAAATTGCTATTTCCTTGACAAAGTCTGTGGGTGCTGCTTTCTCCGCCTTCCAGTGCGTTTCCCTGACCTTCATGCCCCACCATCAGTCAAGGGGTCCCAGGGCTGTTTCAGCAGTGCCTTCTCACACAGGAAATCCTGCTGCAATTGTGATGGAAGAGCTTCTGAACAAGCATCAAGGTGATGTTTCCTGTCGCAGCTCGGAGCAGATAAGGGGTACGACCCGCTCGGGTAGAGCAATTATAATAGCCAGACTTCGCGAAAGAAGATCTGGGGAAGGTCTTTGTACGCCTTCCAGCCTGCGCATTGGATTTATTTTAGGTGGGACACAGTGCGCGCAGAACTGAGCCCACCCTTTAATCCTAAGGTTCATCTGCCGGGGCCAAGCGAGCTTGGACAGTGGCAGCGAGGTCCTCAGGACGTAGGTGGATCGCCTTACAGGGCTAACGGGCTCCACCTGCCCGGGGAGTATCCCTGACCGGGAATCGAACCCGGGCCTCGGCAGTTACAGTGCCGTGTCCTTAACCACTAGACCACCAGGGGCTCCCAGAGCAATTAGAGGTAATGGAAAGCCAGGCTAGCTAGAGCTGCGGCATTAAGGGGCCCCTGGTACCACGATGCAAGGAGGAATAAACCACGCATGCACGCAATACCAAGGGCGGAAGACCACCAGGGGCTCCCAGAGCAATTAGAGGTAATGGAAAGCCAGGCTAGCTAGAGCTGCGGCATTAAGGGGCCCCTGGTACCACGATGCAAGGAGGAATAAACCACGCATGCACGCAATACCAAGGGCGGAAAGGAGTGAATCTTTATTAACATGGCGACAGCCTCTTTTATAGGGTCTGTCATAGAACTGCCTGGAAAGAGGGAGTGGCTAGCCATATAAGGTAAGGACAGGTGGGATTTATGACATATAAGGAATGTAAGGGAGGAGAGAAGGGTGGTGCTTTTACATATAGGGAAAAAGAGAGTGGTACATACAACAAAAATAAAAGAGGAGGGGCAACAACCACATGTGGTATATAACATCATGAATACATGAAAATTTGTACAACAATAACATGAACAGTCTTTAACAGTGTTAAGTGTCACTTCCAGTTACACATCATCATTCCGTCGGGCTTCATTCAGGTTGTCTTTGAACCTATTATAGAGTTCTTTTTCTTTTTCGGTAGACAGATCTCCCACAGTTTCCTGAGGCATTGTAAGTGAAGACTGATGAGGCATTTGTCATGAGAAAAGAAAAAAAATCCAATCGTGCCTAACACAATTTCTGCCTAAGGCATTATTGAAAAACATACAGTTTGATAATGTACAGTCAGAGGAAAGGTGTCACTTGAAGGTACAACCAGTCAGAGTTCATTTAATCAGTGGGAGGAAAAAGACCTATGCATTAATGTAGAAAAGAGCATTATTAAAAAAAGGGCAGGAAGAAAGGGAAAGGTGCATCAAACTGGGGAGAGGAGAAAGATAATACCAGAAATACTGCTCATCCGGACACTAATAATACATGTTGATCTTGCAGGTGTGTTTCAAAAAACAGAATAAACAACAAAACTGAAATGAACTAACCAACCAAAAAACCCCCAAACCCAGCAAAAAATATATGAGTTGTTTTTTAAAACTTTGGAAGCTGTTTTCAGACACATTAAGTTTGTATTTTGGGTGAGCCTTTTGTTGGGGACCAGGAAGAAGTTACTAAAAGCAGTTGAAGGAGGAAGAAGTAAATAACATTTATCACATTGCTTTTCGTTTCTTCTGCTTTTTCACAGTGCCTACCACAGGTCATTCAGACCACAGAGAAAGCTGGCTGGTGACAAAGTGAGAAGCTGCAGCTTTGCCACCTCCCTGCATCAAGCAGCAAGCACAGCAACTGAACAAGCAGTCACTGTCCTGCCATGTGCTCCTGGCAGGGAGCCTGTGCTGGCTTCCCTGACCAAGTGGATGCTCTGCACCCCACAGTCATCCTGTGAGATGCATTTGAGCATGACTCAGCCCACGAGAGCCTGGATGGCAAGAACATGCTCCCAGGAGCAGGGAGGGGTGCTCAGCTGGCCAACCAGCACACCTTCACGAAGGAAAAGTCCCATCTGAACAACCTGGTGGCCTTCTACAATGGAATGACTATACCAGTGGACAAGAGAAAGGCTATAGATATCATCTCTCTGGAGTTCTGTAAGGCCTTTGGCCCCACGGCGTCCTTTGCTCTAAATGGGAGAAAGATGAATTTGATGGGTGGACTTTTCAGTGGATAAGGAATTGATTGGACAGGCACATCTAGAGGGTAGTGGTCAACATCTTAGTTTCATGATGGAAATCAGTGACAAGTGGTGTCCCTCAGGGATCCATACTGGGAGCAGTGCTATTCAATACTTTTATCAGGGACATAGTGGGATCTAGCGCACCCTCAGCAAATTTGCAGGTGACAAGCTGAGCAATTGACATATCTGAGGAACGGCATGCTGTACAGAGGGACCTGGACAAGCTTAAGAAAGGGCCCAAGGGAACTTCATCAAGTTCAACAAGGCTGTGATTGCAGTCCAGAAAGCAACTGTGTCCTGGGCTGCATCCCCAGCAGTGTGGGCAGCAGGATGATGGGGGTGATTCTGCTCCTCTGCTCTGCTGTGGTGAGACCCCACCTGAGACACTGCATCCAGCTCTGGGCCCCCAACTACAGGAAGGACATTGACCAGTTGGAACAAGTCCAGAGGAGGCCACCAAGATGATGAGAAGGCTAGAGAACCTCTGCTGTGAGGAACAGCTGAGAGAATTGCTCTTGTTCAGTCTGGAGAAGAGAAGCCTCTGGCAGACCTTAAAGTTCCTTCTAGTTCCTAAAGGGGCTATAAGAGGGCTGGAGAGGGACTTTTAACAAGAGCATGTAGTGATAGAAAAAGGGGGAGCTGAGACAGGGCAGGTTTAGATTAGATATTAGGAAGAAATTCTTTACTGTGAGGGTGGTGAGACACTGGCACAGGTTGCCCAGGGAAGCTGTGGCTGTCCCTTCCCTGGGAGTGTTCAAGGCCAGGTTGGACAAGGCTTGGAGCAACCTAGTCTAGTGGACGGTGTCCCTTTCCATGTCAGAAGGGTTGGAACTAAAAGGTCTTTAACATCCCTTCAATCCCAAACCATTCTATTATTCAGAGCATTCTATGACTCTGTGATTTCAGATCAACCAAGTAGATTTCCTCATATTGGTGATCTGTGGTGTTTATTGCATGTTTCACCCTTCAGGCCAGCAGTTCTTCAAGAGACATAAAATGAAGTTCCCCCTTAAAAATATCACAAGATATTATAGAGCTCCACCTTTTTTACTATTTGTTTTACTAGAATAGTAAAACATGAGTGTTGTGCATGACAACATAATACCTTATCAGGATCACCTATTGTGGAAGACCAGGCATAAGCATGTTTTGTCTCAAATATTCTGGCTGTTGGAACAGGAAAACTGTGATTGGAAGAGAGGGTTCTGAGGAGGTGGGCAGTGCTGTGCTGAGCCAACTTCCTTTTCTGCCTTGAGAATAGTACTCAGTGTGCCTGCATCAGCTCGCACCCCCTGCTCACTTGGAGGGCTCAAAAGGACTGACTGCACAGGTACGAACAATATGGCATAAACAGCTTGAAAAATCTCTTCTGTATGAGGTGTGCACCAGGTAAATTACAAAAGGAAATGGATCAATCCCCCGCCTCTTTCTCTCATGCTTTATTTGTCGATTCCAGATGAGCATGGGAGTTCACAGACATGTGGTCTGGTGCTCTGTTCAGTCTGACAAGAATTTATAACAAACATTATGCCCCCTATCGAGTGGTTGTGACACCAGGGACTTGGAAAACAGCCTGGGAGCTGTTTGGATGAATTCTTGGATGTCTTATGAGTGAGGATGACATTGGAAAATTGATACAACCAGTGAAAGCTGTAGCTCTACATTGAAATTACATTGATGAATAATTGCTTTCAATCTCCAGCGTAGTTGTCTATATTTGAAAGCTGTTGCGCACTGGTTGAGGAAAGACACAATACGCCAGGGGTCCTTACGCAAAGGTAGAGGTGGTAACTCCCATTTATTAAAGGGATGAGTCCCTGGATTAAAAGAGGGTCACCGTAAACTTAAGGTGTGTGTGTCAGGAAGGGAGGGGCTAGCACTTACATAGGGGAGCATGGGAAGGTTCTGGAAATAGGGAGGAGTTCAACATATAAGGAAAGTAGAGGGTGGAGACAAGTACAAACTTGGTATGGGATGGGAAGGTACAAAGCCTTATGTGGAACTTGGGGAGGAGAACATCCAAATAAGGAATATACTGCATTGCAGTAAACTGGAACCAATCAGAAAATAGGAATAAGCTTAGGGAAAAATGGGTGAGAATTTTTGTAAACCGGGGTACAATTGTTATCAAAAGCATGCATTAACATCAGGCTAAAACACAATGGCTCAACAAGTCTTCTTAATTCTTCATATCTTCTGTCCTCTGGCAAAGTGCACTTATAAATTTTGCTTTGGATAAACCTGTCTTTTCCATAATTCAAATTGCTTGTACAGTTCTTTGTTGCTTCCCACACTGAGCAGCATTGTA
>VYXB01000752.1:0-87826 GCA_013397135.1 Pachyramphus minor | reverse complement strand
AAAAAAAGAGGTGTGTCTTACAGGGTGATCCAGATGTGGTAGTACCAAGCTGTGGTGAGTCGCCAGCTGAAAGAGACTGAATAAACCAAGGATTTGCTTCAATTCCAGGCTCTCTCACTTCAAAGGCTTGACTAGTGTCTCAGCAATAGACATCCTGCACCTCTAGATTTTATCGGGTTTCCCGACCCGTGTGAAGTTTGCCTGGCAATCCTGGCAGTGGGCGAGTGGTTCTCCCTCTCCCTGTGGATGCACGTTGCCCAGCTGGAGTGCCAAGATGAGCAACCTAAGGCTGCTATTACTCAGTAATTACAGCAGGCACAGGAGGGAGGGCATTCCTGGTGACTAGGCAATTTCTTTGTTTGGTAAGTGATGCTTTAGACGAGGTCTTTATTTTCCCTTTTTTTTTCTTCTTTTTTCTTCTTTTTTTTTCATTTTAAGTGACTATCTAGAAATAGCTGTTCCAAAGGAAAGCTGGGGAAAAGCTGCAGAGACATTCCCATTGTTTGGGGCGAAAGCTGCAGCGTGGAAATGCGGGCGCGTGCTCCAGAGCATCTTGGTGAAAGCATTCAGGGAAGATCTCATTATTCATAAGTGATGCTCTAGAGACTCCACATAGGCAAAAAGTGCCTCTGGCATTGCAAGCCCCAACCCACAATGGGCAAAGCAGGCGCTGCCGAACTTGCGTGTTCCTTCAGCTGCTCTCTGTGACGCCTGAGTACGGGGCACACCCTCTGCTTGGCACTTCCAGCTCAAGGACCCAGCTTCTCCACTCCTGGCTTCTGCCCCTCAGGCATCCAGAGCAGGGAGAAGTGCTGGCCAGACCAGAGGCAGGTAGGCTCAGGGGAGAAGAAAACCATTCCAAGGGGTTAATTGAAAGACAAATGCATCTGCAAACACAGGATGCAGAATGGAAGCCTGCAAGTGAATGCTGCCAGCTGGAAGCTGGCCAAACTGATAAAGCAGAAAAGAAATTGAGGGTTAAATGTTTTGGATGCTGAAGGCTTGGAGTTCAAAGAGGAGCTCAAGGAAACTCCCAGCCACCAAGTCCATACAAAGAGGCTCTAGGCAAACACAAGCCTTCTGCAGGACAGCTTTATCCCAAACAGAGTTTCCAAAAGGCAATGGTTCAAATGAATAGTTAAGGGATATCTTAGAGCATCTGGGAGCTCTTTTACAAGGAAAAATGATGCCCACGGGTGAGCTATGGCTGAGGGGCAGAAGAAGTTGCTTTCCACAGGGAAGTGGATGAGAAGTGCATCTGCCCACGTTGGGTTGGAAGAACAATGTCTAACTGTGGATGTATTTTCAGTGCTTGGTAGAAAAGGCAGAAAGGAGCTGGTTCTCCAGGCCAGGAGGTGAGGGAAACTAGGGCAAGGCTGGGGGTCATCACCTTCCTCAGAGCACCAGCTCCTGTCCACATCAGGAGTGGAATACTGTACCTGATGGAAAGCAATTTTTCACCAGGTATATAAGGACTGAAGGATTGAAACTAGAAATTGAAACTAGAAATTTTTTTTTTCCACCCTTTTCCAAAGAAAATCTCTGTTTAGGTTCTGTATGAGCTACCATTTTCTAAGTGGTAGACTGGGAGCAGGAAAGCTGTCTTCTTCCACCGGACTGGGAAGCTGGACTTCAAACAGAGGATGGGACAACTGGTGATGTGTTTTTCTGATATAACACTCTCTTGCCAGGCCCTTCTGTGGTGGTTTTGGGACAAGGACCTTGCGTTTTCAGCACTGTCCCTCCACTAGGTAGGCCTCCACCTTGGTCTTCAGTCAACCTTTTTTTTTTTTGGATCAGCTCCTAGGGCAAAAATTATACTTAGAGGTGGGAAAGCCTTAAGTCATACTATCCATACTTTTTGAGCAGGTGCATAACTACACTATAGCACTGGAGCAAGGCTAGAGTTCAAGAGTTAGGTAATTGTATCTCTCTCAAAAAGGAATTGCCTCAGACCAGTTAATTTGTCAAGATAACGAATTGCAGCAATTCTCCTAATTTGGAGCTGGGCCACTAACACTGATCTGAACTGTATTTAAACCCTTGATGACAGAGACTGAAAAAGATATTGCAATACTGGAGGTACAGGTTCCTAAAGCAAAACTGCATGTACAGCTGGAGTAGAGAGGCAGCAAGGGCATGCGAGTACACATCCTGCATATCCCTTAGATATGAAGAAATTCCCTGGGGCACTGACTCTGGTGCCTGGGCAGGCAGAGTTCATCTTGCATCTTTGGGAATGACAGAGGTCCAGAAAGGATAATGTAGTACCCATCAAGTCTCTGTTTCTGCAACATGAGATAATACAAATAGAATTTTTCCCTCCCCCCTTCCAAATAAAGAAACATACTCCAAAAGTACAGATCTGAAGTTACCGAAAGCTTTCCAGTAGCTGCAATAAAAACCCCTCTGTGGGCGTGATGCTGGGATTCCCATGGCTTTGTATTCTCCCAAGCTACAGGTTGCTGCTACATTTTTCTTTTCTGTGCAGCAACAGACAGGAGCAAGTTTGTAGGAGAGCAAAAGCATAAGAAAGCTTCACTAAAAAATGCAGGCTTCGTCCGATGACTGTTCTCTGTTTCTGATGAAAGCTAAGTAGACAGCATCAGGTAAAATGAAATAATGTATGTTCTTGTGCCAGACCTTCTCCTCTGGCTGCCAGGCGTTCCTTCCCTCACAGGAGAGACGTGGACCACAATAAATCCTGTGCATTGACTCAGGGGAACTGAAAAGAATCTCTGACTCTTGCCTTGCATTGGCACACCCTCTCCAGGAAAACAATGGACTCAAAACAAAGTTGTTTTTTGTTGACTGTGCGACTATGTCAGTGCCTTAAAAAGTGCTAACACAAGAAATTAGACAGACAGATTATTTCAGAATATTTCTGCTGAATGGTCTATTTAGGAATGAAATTCCTTTCTTTCTTATGTTATTCAGAATAGTCATTCTCTACCTTTAAGTCCATTTAATTTAGAAAAGCAAAGTGGCTTTTATTTTGGAACAAGTGCATCCACAGGCAGAGTTCTTTCCAAATAGCTAGTCTGGTCATTGGCAAATGTAAACAATTTATGTAAACATACATTGATGAGGATGGTAAAGAACTCATGAAGGTATGGCCTGGGACTTACTCAATTTGCAAGCACTTACTTAGACCTATCTTCCTCAGGGCTAATATGATGATCAGCAGAGCATACAGAGAGCTAGGTTCAATTTAAACAACATGTTTGAAAAAGAAATGAGCTTTTGAAAACTGTCTCCTCTTGCTGCCCCATCAAGTTCCAAGTCTATTTTGATTGGGTTGATCCTCGCTTTTAAATATCAGTCAAGTGGTAATCTAGGATTTAGTAGATCTTGGGATTGTTGATTGCCCACAAGGTTGGGTCTAGGGCTGCTAAGGGCTGGAGATGAAGTGTGTGCAGCCTCTTCTAGAGCAAGTGACTACTAAAGAGTAACTTTACATTGCCTGCAGCTTGGCTTTGGCTGAAGTAGAAATGTCTTGCTGTGTGCAGATTGCAAAGAGAGGCTTAAATGTTAAGGGAGAAAACTGTAGAAAGAAATTTTCTTTGCACGATGGGTTGTCATCTTGTTCAACATGTTGGTTGCTTACCTCTTTTTCTTCCCAAGACTTTTCTGCTACTGGAGTGCTTCTGGGAAAGAAAGGGCCACCTCAGACTGTAAATCTGGGCTGAGGTTGCTCTGACTGTGTTTGCAGTGGCTTAGTGTGTGTGTCCACACAGCGTGGCAGCAGCAAGAGCTATGTGGGAGATGCAAAGTGACCTAGATCAGCACTCCTAATTCCTGCAGCTGTGCTAGTTGCTTCGTCCTGTGCAAGAGTGATGTGAACCAAATACCAGCTGCGTTAGAGACTGACCTTGTTTTCTTGGAGAAACCTGTGTAAAAATGGATATAACAACACTCTTGACACTTACCTCACAGGATGTTGTGAAGCTTAATTAAATGTGTGCAAAAGCATTTTGAGATCCTTAGATGAAAGAAGTTTTTATAAATGCAAATTATAATAATTACGGCTAGTAACCACCATCAACTACTGAAACAATTAATTCAGGTTGCCACAGGCCATCACAACAACGTGTGCAAAGAGGAATCAGCCATTTAATGACATATATGTTGCGTGAGAACTCAAAGCCTTAAAAATACTGTAAACAAAGAGGAAAAAAATAGACACTCAGGGCTTGCCTCTGAGGGTGCCGTTGGTAGAAGTTTCCTCGATTGCTTCCATCACCTCCATGTTTGCATTGTGACTTGTCCCCAAGGAGAACAGCCTGCCTTAGAGATTGCACCAGTGGGATCATTTTATATCCCTATGATTTTTATATTTAACATCACAAGAAAACGTAAAATGACTGCAAATAGCCTGGCTCACAACAATTTGGAAATACATGAATATAACTCTGTTTTTTGTTAATTCTCCCTTCACCCAATTCCCCCACACACTCTTCCCCCTGCTCAGGCATCCCCAGCCCAGCCCACTTACAGCATCCCAGAATAGACTTTTGCTACAGGGTATTATCCAGCTGACTTTCCAGGGGTGAAAACAAAAGAGAAGCAATCAAGATGTGTCTGGCCAAATTCTTAAAGGCCCAGTGCACACATTTAGTTGACAACTGACTGAAATCTGAACCATTTTGCTCAGCCTTTCTTGTTGCTTCAAAACTGATTTGGGCTTAAATAGCTAAAACCTACAGGTGTTTAAATGCTCTCCCTTGTCAGCAGAACAGCCTCATCAGACATGGTCTGAGGATGCAGTCAGACTGGAAGAGATATCCAAAGACCCCACAGGTGAATCCCAAAGAGCAGGCTAGCCCACCTGTGACCCTCAGGCTTATTTTGCTCACCTTTAAAGATGAAAATTCAGAAGAGTAGTAGTTATGAAGCACCCAACTTACCAAAGCAATTAGGCTAAATGCACTGCAGCTAGAAATTTAAGCAATGCACTGAATTTAATTTGAGAATTCATGGTCATAAGACTGAAACCTTTAACATCTAACCTAGCAGCAAATTAAATCAGCTTTCTGACCAAGTGAAAAATTTTATGCTATTGAAGTTTGAAAAGTGTGAAGCACCCACATATTAAAAGGAGGGTTTTCCCTTTTTCTTTTAATGAAGAAAAACTTGGGACCACTTAGTTGCCTAATCCAAATAATGGAAAAATGTGAATCCTATCTGTAAATAAAGCCCAAATTATAAAACAGCTTTTTTTTTTTTTTTTCCTAGCCTCTGCCAGGCTAATGTGCTTGCAGTCAGTGGGTTTCATGGAAAAAACATGTTATTCATACTGGAAGGTTGTATAGACTAAACTCACTCTTACATCAATGAGCTTAATACTTACAGAGTTTACCAGGAGCAAGCTTTCCATCTGCAAAAACTGAAAATGCTTACATGTTTTTATCAGTCACTTTAAAACTACTGGCTTTCTGTAGAGCCTTTTACGCTTTAAGAATGAAGATACTAATTTGGTAATGTCCTGGGTAAGTTTTCATAAAATGAGGGCCAAGTTTCTATGGGGTCTCTGTGTGTGTGTGTGTGTCTGCATAGAAAATTAGCAACATTATGATGCAAAGTATAGAAAACATGCTACACAGCTGGTACCAACACATTATTTTAAACCTACAAAACCTAAAACTTTATTGTGGATATGCAATCTGTGTGCTTGCACACACACATATATCACACATATGTACACACACACCATATCCTGTTGCTAAGCTCTCTTAATGACACATGGTGCTCTGCTCAATGTCTCTTGGCTGAATCCTACAATATAAGACAAAACCTGGATGCATTTTCTAAATGCACCTCAAGGCATAAAGGACATAAAAGGAGTTGGGGTATGAGCATACCTAGTTTTAACCATCTCCAGAGCACCCTGACCGACATTTTACAATTTACCAGAAAGGTGTGGCTAAAAAGGCACTGAAGCAGGTATAGGGGCAGGTCCTCCCTGACAGATACTTGAGTTCTGTCACTCACCTGCTCCAGAGCTTTGCTGCACAGACTTGCTGATAACCACCAGCGCATTCTGTGGTTGGGGTGCCCAAAGCTGATGTGACCCTATCAGCACCTGAAGACCTCGACTGGTGGGTTGAAACTTTCCTTCCCACTCCTTTCCACTAGAAGAGACTGACTTAGAGGGAAAACGTACAGCTTTGGGGAGGGGACACACCATGCTTTGTATGCCCTGTTGGAAGGGGAAATGCAACCTCAGAGAAACAGTGGGTTTTTCATTCCCAGGCTGTTCCTTCCACTCCCTGGGAAGATCTTCATCTGACTGATATCCCTCAATTACAGACTGGAATGAATACCAGAGTGTTTTTTCTTTTTAAAACATCACAGAGGTAGTTTACACTATACACTGCCTTTTGCAAACACAAATACTTTCTCCCTGCCTATTTAAATAAACTATGTCAGCTGGAGTGGCAGCTGTGGATACCACTTGGAAAGCTCAAACCCCTGGGGGGGAAGCTGTGGGCAGTTCCTGGCATTGCTTCTGTTTCTGAAGGTAACCAGGAGGAAAGTCCATGGGAAGAGATGCAAAGAACTGACGCCTGATGCCAAGGAAAAAAATTCACCGCGGTTCCTGCTGCCGTCTCCTCACCACCCCATTTCATTCCCTTTCTTGCTCCTCTTCTCATTGAAGTAGACAACAAGAGTTCAGAGATAAGATTCTGCCTCAGACAGATGCTCACCTCTTCAGAAAAAAAAAATTAAATTTTTTTTTTAAGAGAAGATAATTAACCTACATTGCATTCTCTGATATCTGTTTAATACAGCATTGCTTGTCAGTCACTCTTTTCATCACTTAAAGTGCATTTTGTATCCACGGAAAGCAATTAATGTTCAATAGGTAAAATTTGCCCTTACAAAGGCATCTTTTCACACTCCTGCATTGCTGTAGTGATCCTTTTCCTTCCTTACATACCACCACCAGTCTTTCTCACACAGAAGTGCATCACCCAGAGATGTTTAATACCTATCTGGCTATTACTGTGCCCTTGTAGTCCTTCCTTACAGCCTGATTGCTACTCTACTCCCTCTGCTTCTTCTCTGACTTCAGGTGGAAACTCTTCCATACATTTTTTGGCACACTTGTGGACTGGTTTAGGCTGCAGTTGGAAACTCAGCCCATTGCATTGGACTGCCTCTGTGGGGTTTTAAAAATAAAAAAAACATTCTGGTATTCATGCCAGTCTGTAACTGAGGGATATCCTTCAGCTGAGTGCTGTCACCAGGATCCTTTCTGATCTGCAAAGAGCTGCTTGAAGCAATACTATCTCTGTAAGAAAAGTGCTCAGTTTAAAGCAGGCTTACAGCTCTCTGCTGCTTTCAGGTCTATTTGACTAATGACTTTACTTCAAAATCAACAAAATTACCTTTGGGCTCAACTAACTGTGGCAGACAGTGCCACGTGAGCAGCTTGTGCCTGGCCCTGGAGCCTCTTCGTACACCTACCCTGGGGCCCCAATGGATCAGGGGTACAGCCAACCACCTTGGTCAGTGCTGCTTTTTTTTCCAAAATTCTAACCTGGGTGACTTTTGATCTGCTCCCCTTGTACCACAAACAACAAGAAGAAGAACCTGATCTGAAACCACGTATGAAAATAAGGAGCTCTTCAATTTATATTTCTGAAGTCAAAACTGATGTATGAGACAGCAGGAACTTTCAAGCCCCCTGCCAGGACCAATATAAAGATTTAATCACTGCTGTTTAAAATAGTACAAAGCAAAAGTGAGTTAGGATGCCAGCAAACTGAAGTACAGGAGAGAGCTTTCTAGGCAAGCTGAGTGACATAAGGAGTGGGAGAGCATCAGCGTGGCAACTCTTAATATGAAAATGGTCAAGGATTACTTCACAATCTTGCAACAGCAGATGGCTGGAGCCATTTAATCAGGCATCTTTTCTATTTCTAAAGCCTATAATTATCTATTATAAAGACAACGTCAAATTGGCACGTGATATTTTTCATTTCCCATCCCCAAATGGAAGGGGGGCGGGGCTAACAAAAGTTTGGGAGGCTTTGCCCTCTTGAAGAGAACTGCAACTACCCAACTTGGGGAATTGTAGCAGAGATGGTATCTGAGGATTCTTGTCCTGGGCTGTGCAGTGCATGCTCAGGACTAACCACTTCTGTGTCATGCAATTACTAGAAAACTGGAAGTAGGTAAAACAAAAAGCCAGCTCACTCAGATGCTTATCACAGTTACTTCAGATTTAATCTATAAAGGAAAAAACCAACACCAAATTTAAGTGATGCTCACAATCTGCTCCCTTTCAAAGCAGAAAAGATGAAGGCAAAGTTGAATCCCAACCTTTTTGCACAACAGATTCACTGATCCTGGTGAAGGCCAAGCTGATTTAACCATTATGTTGACCTGATAAAAATCTGATTAAAGTTAATGGTGAAAACATTTACAGTTCCAAACATAAGGCAAAAAATGCTGTCCTTGAGCTATTCTTAATACTAGAGGCAAGTGCAGAATATTTTATAAATGAATTTTTTTCTTAAAATGCTTTTCCCCAACAAACCCCTGACTTTTATTTTAAAACTTTTATAAACTTATAGTAAATTTTAAAATCCCACATAACTAAAAACTGTTTGCTACATTTTGGGACGTGTCTGAAGCTTTGTTTAAAAACAATTTCAAACTCCTTAATTTTACCATTTCTTTATTGTGCATGCCACTGATACATCCAAAAAAAAAAAAAAGACAGCAATTCTGACACAAAAAGTTGTTTTAAAACTGGTTTTAAAGTTTTTATATCCTTTTCTTTAGAATGACTGGAACTTTTAGTTATAATTCCTAATAGAGTATTTTAAACAACTAGTGAAAGACCCATCTACATTCGCATTGGGCAAAGCAGTCTACCTCCTGCAGACTGCAAATTACTGATAGTATTGACTGTTTCTTTTTCCCCAAAAAAGGGTTAGATCAATGTGTGCAGAAACTCTTGTCCTGGTTTTGTAAATATTACCCTTTGACAATTGCAGCAGCGGGAACCTGAGACGCACTGAATGAAATGCAAACAGACTTATCTGTTAGTAAATAATTTCAATTAGGTGATGGAAAAGAAATAAAAATGTTTATGGCTTTCTTCAGCCTCTTCCTTCCTCTCAGTTGCACACTGTATTTTCCCTGAGTCGACAATGAGAAGTTTAGGATGGGGCAGTGTCCCTGCACACCCCGGCGTAGCCTTTGTGTATCATGGTTGTTGTCACACTGACACCTAATGGCAGACACGAACTAGAGTATTACGGCTGATTTCCCAGGGATGAGGTTTTGCCCTATGTTGTAAAAATTACAGAAAACAAGTGAGCTTAGAAAATGGACTTCACCTGACCGTGTGTTCAGCCTCGGGGAGGGCAACGCTGAGAAGGTGGCACTGAGGGGCCGTGGCATGGGATGTGGATGGGCAGCCTGTCCCAGAGAGCTCACACAGTCCCCACAGGAAAACAGAAGCACTGAAGGCCAAAATGATCTGGCCAGAGCCATCCAGTAGGTTGGTGATGGTTGTAAAGGACTAGTTTCATCCAGTTCTTAACCTGCTGTCTTGTTTCTAATCCCAACCAGTGGACAGCAAAACTTGCAAATGCAAGGAATTGCATCTGCTACATCTCTGTTACAATAGGTTGGGGCAGTGAAGTTGATTATAATATATGAAAATAAGGCACTGACTAAAGCTTGTGCTTCCTTCACGATTTTTTTAAGAAATCAGGATTTTTTCCAGAATGTTTTCCTGTTAAAATTCTGTTTATTACAGTGACCAGTGTGGAGTGCTGTGGTACTAACTCTTCCCTTACATAAGAGGCAACAGCAGCATAGTCCACAGGATGATCTGGGCTTACATTGCAGCAGAGTGTGCCCACACAGGCTCCATATTTGTGTTTTTGGACTAAACATTTGGTCCTTTGGTAGCTAAAAGCAGGTGCCTAAGGTAAGCGCTTTGTGGCTGTTTTCTTTGGTCAAAATGCATCCTATGTAGTAAAATAAATAATTAACCGAAGTCATCATCTTTCATCTGGTTAATGAAAGCTTGTATTATTTAAGCAGAGGTGTGGTGCAATTTAGCAAGGAACTTCAAATGATGATTTAGGAGAAGTTTAGACCAGGTTCCAAATCTTTCAGTCAGCGTGTGAGCTCACATAAGGCTCCTGATGGTTCACCAGCACCTACCAAGTGATGTAAAATCATGTCCTGGGGTTATTCTACAAGATCTCTGGGATGGCCCCAGAATTTGTTCTTCATCTGGTGTATCTGGATATCTCCAGAAGGGTGCTTTAACAGCAAGAACATTAGCAAGGAAAATGACTTAATTCTGCAGAGGTATATGAATAACCACAGTAAGATGTAGCAGAAAGTTTCATCAAGCAAAAAATATAAGCTAGCAGTTGTTATGAAACAATAGCTTTTTTTTAAAAAAATGAGAAGTCATGCTATATTTTTGAAAAAATGAAAAGGCATAGGTCTTGGACACAAATCTACAGGAAAGAATATTGGCTTCCATGCTCCTTTACAGTGAAAATTTTTAAACCATTTAAACATTGTTAATCCATGGGATCTAATTTATGTGAGAACTACACACCAACTTTTTACTGGTGTGGTGTGCAAGGACTGAGCTGGGTGTCCCTGGGCTGGGAGGGCAGGAGGCAGAAATCAGGTGGCTGTTGCATCTTTGATTGTCAGAAAGATGAGAAGGTGGGACACTGGCAGTGTACCTGCAGTAAGTAATTAATTAAAATGATCACCATACATGCTTATAAGCTATTATTAATGATCATCATCTTAAAATATTTTGCCGTTTCATAATATCAGCATTGCAGAGATAACCAACACTGCCTCACAATCTGTTTTTAAGACTGAATTTTACAATTTGAAATCTAGTACAATTCAGGACTTTCGGTATCTTGAATGCTGGGGAAAATATTATTGAAGAGCATGAGTTGAGGAGTTGCGGCAATTTCATGGCACTGAGATTTTAAGTAAAAAGAAGTCTCAGTGCAGACTAACCAATAGGAAGGATGCTTAGGGGAAATAGCTGTAATTAAATATAGAGTGTATGTTGAGGAAAGAAAAAAGTCACTAATTCTGGATGTACTTACTGCTTTGGGTTAGGCCCTGCTGATCAGTTCTTCACCAATGCTTTTTCCTAAACAGCTCATTTCTTTTCATCTTGTGGCCAAGTTTGACACTTCAGAAGGTGCATGACTGAGAACAGCAATGGGTGCAAAGCTCACCCTTGGGACCCACTGATCTCTTCCCTAGGGCTTTTACCAGCCATGTCCTGATTAGAATGTCCCAGCCTCGAGATGGGATTTTAACAGGGAACTTGGTTTTGTTAGGCTGAAAGCATTCAACAAGAACTAACACCCTCACTTCTGTTGTGGGAATTTTTCAGGGGTGAAGTGTCAAGCAGTCTCTTGTGTAGGAGTCTTTGGAGGAAAACAGCCTCAACCTCCTATTTTGCCGTGGGCAATTCCACAGTTTTCCCACTCAAGGACCTGTGGTGTGCCTGGGGAGTGAAGTGAAAGAGAAGGAAATAAATAAATAGTCCTGCAATGTGTTTGTTTGTTTGATCTAGCACCAGACATGGAAAGGTTCTCATGTTTACAAGAGTTGTTCCTTCTGAGCATGGGGATCTACAGCCTTCTGATGTTGACTCTGCTATGCCTGATCACTCCTCCTAAATCTCACCTGCACAGGGAATATCTGGAGATAATTCTTTGGTAGGTCATTATAAAAAGCCTTAATGTCGAAATACCACAATTGAACATTAAATTGACACGTCACATCAGCCCACCATTACACCTCTTTTCCAATTCCTCTGCTGTCATGCAGCTGATGTGATGAATTACAGCCTGTCACATCACGTTACGTTATGCAGAACAAACAGGACACAACACATACCAACTGCCATGCAAATATGTGTTTGCCAACCCTTTTCAGTGCGCAGAAAAGCAACCGGCGAATTCCCTATCGGAAAACGAGAGGCTGAGGGACAGCTCTAGGGTGTGTGAGACAAACATGCCTCTGACACACCGTGAGCACACGGATCTGCAGCTCCCAGTAGTTATGAAAGCACCTCCTGCTGTGGTTATTTCTTGTTCTCTCAGGGAAAAAAAAAAAAAAAAAGCAGCAGTGGATTCTGTGACTGCTGATGTCACAAAGCAGAATATAAATACGTAATAATTCCCCTGTGTTCAGATTTGGAGCTATTTTTATGACTGGCCAGATTTTGGCTGTGTATGTGTAAATATAGCACCCCACTTAATGTACACACACACACACGTGCATGCTAGGAGATGTATGAATATATATTATGTGGCTTTTAAGTGCAGTCTTTTAGCCTACATGTGGGCCTTTTGAAGCTAATGGGAGATTTACCAGGGGCTTTTTCACAGAGCTGTAGGCAAGAGTGGAATCCAGAACATATGAATATTATGCTATGGTGTAAATCATCCAGTTTGACCTACAGTGAATTAGAGGCTATTAAATTTCATCCAGGTATCCTACACCAAGCCAGAAAAACATGTGTTTGACTAATGCATAAATTGTATTTGGCTAAAACCTATTTCCCAGAAAGGTATTCATTCAGTCTCCATGCAAAGACACTTTCCATGCATCAATTTCTTTGATAGTTTGTTTCAACAGTTATTTTAACTATGTGTGCTTTCTATTTAAATTTACCACAGACTATGGAGTCAGTGATGAGAAGTCAAATTCCTGCTTAAATTCCTAGCTATAATGTCAACAACTTGAGTACTGACTTTCTTCACTTCCATACTGTGCCACTGGCATCCCTCCGAGACCTCTTATGCTGAGCTACTATTTATCATGTTACATCCTTCCCCAAGGAATAGCTCTGTGAATTGTTTTCACTTTATTAACTTTCTTCTTGATATGTGTCCACAGCAAATACGTTGTTTACTTGGTAATTAGTGTCACCCATTCACTGTTGTCTGTGTGCATCAGCTTGGCTGGGGGTTATATGGATAAGATGTCTGATATGTGTGACCTCACATACCTTGCAATACCCTAATTGTTAGCAGAATACAAACAGATCAGATACAAACAACTCCTTTTGATTTCCAGAATTTGGAAATAATTTTTTTGTTTATAAACCAGTCATAGTATGTGACTATAGATACACAATATTCAAGTCCCCAAAGATGGCTCTCCCAATTACTGATTCTTCTCTTCTTTTCCTACTCAACATTACTCAACATAATTTAAAATGAAGGCAAAAAGTAGTTACTCTATGACTTCTGGTAAGACTTTTTCATACTAAATAGGGTATAGTTTTACTGCTGGCAGATATTACAAAACATGAGGATCATTAAAATTAAAATATTAAGGAGAATAGTGTCTTCATTTCAGGCATATAGTGGTGCTTTATAAATCAGGTTCTGTAGCAGGTTAGAATATGTCACAGCAAAGAAGGGAAAAATCAGAACGCCATGATTATTTTAAAGCTTGACACAAAACTATAAATCTCTTTCAAGTGAAGATACACAGATCTTTGTGTAGACCTCTGCAGCTAAGCAAACCAACTAGCCTTTGATGTACTTATAATTATTGGGGGCTGAGGATTATGTCTTTAGGCAAAGCTGTCTAGCAGTGGGAAGGTATAGATCAAAACTGACACCATGACACAAGCAAGCAGAGAGGTGAGATGAGGTGGAGCCAAAAATAGCTTGGCATTACTATAGACAAGTAAAACAAATAACTCCATTTCTTGAAAAGGGCACAAGGAGGGGAACAACTAATTAGCACCCGTAACCCCTCAATACCAGTTGGAAATTTAAATATGTAATTAACAAAAAGCTAATCATCAGAATACAGAAGAAAATTCATCAGATCCACTTCTATGGGAACATATTGTTACACTGTCACAAAGGTAGGTATGCCAGGCCATGAATTCAATAGGATGCCACGCAACAAGTGCTGGCTGCTGCTCATTCCTCTCAAAACATCAAGTACAGCATCCTTCCAGACCGGGCTCTTTGCAGATGGCAGTAGTTTTGGTAATGCCAGGCCTACACATGAGCTCATTACTTGCTAAAATCCCTATTCAAAGCCTGCTGAAGACGGTGGAAATATTTTTATTGTGTTTAGCAGGCTCTGTATCAAGTGTGGCTGTGTGTGGCTTGATGTGCTCAAGAGACTGTATATATGAACACAGTTAAATAATTTCAAATTACTACAGATCTTCAAAGACACTCATCTTGGGTGGCACAAAATTAAAAAAGTGCTTGTGGAAACTAATTTCTTGCCATAGGTGAACTGCCAATCATACTTAGAAAACATTTTTCATTAAAAATGTTTTTCTGGCTCTCTGGCAAAAAAAGTCATATTATTAGAAAAATAAAAGCATAGGATTTGAATCCAGAGATTTTGAATGACTTAAACTGAAAATCTAAATAAACAGATAGGAGATCTAACACCTACACTAAAGGGAGCAGAGCTCCAAAAAACTGTAGCATAAACAGGTGTCCCCCAAGTCTTTCTAGATCGCAGTTCACCCGTGTATGGGATAATACCTTTGAAGCATGCCATAAACATGCTACACAGTGAAATAAAAATCATGCCATGAAATAAAGGCTAAGATTCTCAGTTAACTTGAAACTCAATAGATGACAAGAGAAAGATGTGTGTCCCAAGGAAGAGCAGGAAATGAAGAAGGTTTTGCCATCAGTGTCAGAGAGGGTACGTGAGGGTAAGGAAGAAGTCTATTGCTTGAGAGATGGAAGGAGTCTTCATGGACCAAAAGAGGAAGAAATGTTATCAACTAGGCTAATGAAGGGCCAGGGAAGGTTACAAACACAGGGGGACAACTATAAACATGGTATTGAAATGCAAGCAGGCTCCCCAGGACTGTCAGAAATAGGGGAAGATCTGAGTAAATCACAAGTGATTTGCAAGTAGCAGACTGTGTGCAAGTCCAGACTGGTATCACTGATACACCTTATGGAAGATAAAACACCATAGCATGTGTCATTATTAATTATCACAAAGACCATGTAAGCCATTCAGTATAAAACACTACCATAGAACTAAGATGAAATCAATAAATTCTCCACTTAAGGTTCAAACTGATGATGCTCCTTGCCAATAAGGTGAAGCATGTAAGGTTCCTACATTTTGAATGTCGTTTCACAAACTGTGGGAAATCGGGCTTCAGTCTCTGTGAGGACTGATAAGATTTCCTATCTCACTTGCAAACA
Source organism: Pachyramphus minor (assembly GCA_013397135.1). Classification (NCBI taxonomy): domain Eukaryota; kingdom Metazoa; phylum Chordata; class Aves; order Passeriformes; family Tyrannidae; genus Pachyramphus; species Pachyramphus minor. The sequence continues at coordinate 72,587 of VYXB01000752.1, read as the reverse complement.
TTATGGAATATTTCCAGAAATATTTTAAAATTCTATTTTAAATGGGAAAACCTCAAGCACTTTCATGAGACACTAGTGAAGCACCAAAATGTTAGTCAGTCCCATCTAGCATTTCAGAACAATACAATTATCTGAACACCAGTGTTTTAGCTCAGATATCTCTGTTAGAAATGTTGCCTAAATGTTATAGTTACTAATATTTTGAATTTTCTAAGTAGAAATACAAGGTTTCCCAATTTGCCATTCAACTATGCAGCAGTTATCTGTCTTGTCACAACACGAATCCCTTTTGGGTGAAAGCTGTTGATTTGAAGGTTAAAATCATCTTGCTAGGCCCTAATGTAATTTGTTGGAAGTTGGCCTTGGGAAACTTTCTGACACTGCCTACATATGCTCTTCGTTGGATATTCATTGAGCAATGATGTCTGAAGGGCTGAGTTCTTCACCTCCATGATCATTATTAGCTACGGCATTTCTTAACAGGCTGTGCCCTGTCAGTTCTTTGCAACTCAGGTTTTACATTAGCAACCTCCAGCTTACAGCACTGAACAGACACACTCTACCACCACAAACAATACTGTTCCAGGAGAGTGTATGCCAGGTTACACCCACAAACAGAATTTATTAGAAGCCTACATATATTGTCAATATTGAATAAATATTTATTCTCCCTTTTAATCAAGTGAAATGAGGTGCACAGCATACATTTTAGGCAAGGCTAAATGAGAACTCCCTGACCTCGTTAAGGAACTCATGGGTCTACTACAGAAATAATTCAAGAGAAAATCTTTGGCAGAACAAACCACAGTATCTATGGCCAGTGGTCTGCTGATCAAATAGGAGTGGGGAAAGAGGAGACAGCTAATGCTGTTTCTGAGATGTACGGGACCATTACTTCAATCTTCTCATCCCTCAAGATGCATTTTCACAGGCTGTCAAACATAAAATCTTATGAGAATAATTTTCTTTAGAAGATTTTAATCAGGTGAACAAAATATCTGATTCTGCCAAAATAGTTCACTTGACACTTCATCTTGCTCAGCAATATTCTCACCAAACTACTGTGCTCTGGAGGCCTACAGGTGTTTTTACCACATGCTCACAAACATCCTTAGCTTTGAGGGTGGCTCCTTCAAAACGGTGTCTATCAAACCACAATCATGTGATGAACTGAGAAAGACCAAAATTCAGAAATTTTTAAAATAATCTGTCTATCTTTACTTTTATCTTGACACAAATTTTGATATATATGAGGCATCTACCAATGATTACAGACATCTGGATGACATCTATACTTTTCAGATAAAATTCTATTGTCATTCTGCATTATTTGTAGGAGTTTGAAACTTTTCCTAAAGTCTGAGTTTGAAATATATTATGTTTGAAGTGAGCCCTGTACACAGAAATATCTTGACAAATTAAATATATCTGGGGCAAGATGGAGCACTTTCAAAGGCTTGGGAATCAGCCAGGAGCAATGACTCATCTTATTTTCAAGTAGTGCTGAGCTGAGTTTTGGGGATGGGCTAACTCAGGAAATTTCATCAGGTACATGAGAATGGTTCGTTTTTGTACTATTTAAGATCAAATATTATACTGTTATATATATATATATATATATTTGAAATATGCCACAGAGGGGTGTCCAGTATAAGCTCAGTATCACTGATGGCACTTTGTTGCCTCTGTTTGCTTAGGTTACTGCCTTCTGGTAGAAGCCTGAAGTGGGTGTTCAAGAAGTTTGGGGGTTGATCTGGGAAGTGACCATGGGTGAACTGAGTGGCTGAAGGCTCCAGAGAGCAGGGACTAGACGAAGAGGACTGGGCTTGGGAAATGGTTAGGAGATAGAGACTTGTTTGAAACTGCATTTTAAAACTTCTGACCCCGCATGAGTTTTTCTCCCTCTCTCAAAATACTGGAAAAATATAGCAAGTTACATATAAAGCACTTCTTATCTCTTGTTTTCATTGGGTCCACAAAGTTCATACCTCATGTCATCTTTTTTGACAACAAGTTTATGAAATAATAACATCATAAAGAAAGGACGCTGGAATAAACTATAATAAAACAAAACCTGTGGCTGAGATTTCACATGTTTAAGGTGAGATCCAATCTGCAGTGAAACAAACTCATGGGAGATTCCTGATTATTTTCATACAAAATGAATTGGATGCAAATTCATTACTGTTTAGAGACTGAATCTCAGTGACAGTTTGTCCCTGGGGGCATTGAAAACTATTTTAAATCATCCTGATAGTTAATTATTCAGCAAAACACTTTATCATATAAAACGACTTTAATAATTTATGCTAATGGAGCGTTACAGAGGTAACTGTAGGACTGGTCTGGAGGAGGGGAAGACTGTGTGCCTTCACACTTATAATGAACTGTAGTAACACGTGTATTACATTTGATATGCAAGTAAAACACTTGTGATCCCTTCAGTTTTTTTTCCTGTCCCTCTCCCTGCACATATGGCTACAATACTACAAAAGGCTCTTAGTAAACTTAAAAATAGCCTCACTTCAGAAATCTAGTAATAGTGGTAGTTTGAAAGGAATTAAGACACATATTAGAGTTTAGATCTTCTGGATTAAGTGTCAGAGAATAGATAATGATCAGATGCAAGCCCCAGGTATCTCAGTTATACTTGGTGCAGTGGACAAATACCTAAGAAGTAAGAGAAGAGAAAGCAAAGGAGATGTAACTGTACACTTTAAAGAGTGTCCTGTAAAGAAACAACTTAACAAATCTTCTTTTTTGGAATTCAAGTGGCGAAAGGGATTTACCAAAGGCCCAGTTGTGGTGGAAAAAATGCTTGAAGTGACTTGAGCGTGAAAATTAAACACCCTGAAAAAAAAGAGTTTAGGACAGGCACTGCTTGATTCCTACTCTGCTGGAGAGGGAAGGAGGTGATACTGTATTGCACAGCCTTGAAAGTCATGGATTTATGCAATCTATAGAAATAGCCACATAAATGCATACAATGCCTCTCTGCATTTGTATGTATTGTAGTGGCATTTGTTTGTATGCTCTGGGTAAACATGGAGATGTACAGTTCTAAAAGAATCCTGTGTTACCCAAGATCTCAAAAGTTTTGTGTTTTAAACTTATTCTTGGCATAGAATAAGAACAAAAGCTCAGTGATTTCTTCTCATATTCAAAGATGCAGAAGAATAAGCAACACAGAATATTTTATACAAACTTTTTGTGGTTTTGGTTTTTTTTATCCTTTGTCTACTTTCTCTCTGATGGAAGTCAACTCTCAAGACATGAACACCTTCTGCTTGGTTCATGCTATAGAGCATGAAATCAGAATGGTCTAAAGTGTTTGCACCTATCTCTTCATGTCAGTTCAGAAGAAAAAACACAAGGAGAAAGTGAACGAGCTACGAGTTCCCCTGGCTGAAAAGTTCTCTGTGTTTTAGCAATTAATCTAATGCCGCAACTTTTGCATCAATATTCCTTATGGAACAGCAAGAATCCCACTGCAAGCAAAGCTGTTGCTTTAGAGCCAGGATCTGAGGCCATGTTGACATCAGTAAGTGTTCCATCTGAATGCTACCAAAGCATTAATGATGGATGTGACTCCCGTCATTCATATAGTGTGCACCAGCAAATATCTGCAGGTGAATGAGATTGCCACACATGGCCTTTAATGCTGATATGAACAACAATTTTTAGATTCAATCCCTTACCTCTCACACTCAGTTCAGTTTGTACAACCTGAACTTTTCTATGTAGCCGTAGTATAAATCTTTTTTGCTTCATAGCTATCCTCACATGGGTACTGAAAGTCAAAGTTTGGGAGCTAATGTTTATTTTTATAAGCCTCGTTCTTTAGTTATGAGTAAAAATCCAGTTCTTTAGTTACAGATAAAAATACAGTTTCACTTTCAAAGAAAACAGTGCAATCAAAGCAATAACCCCCCTACAAATATAACACCATGTTCTACAGGACAAGTATTGATTAAAACAAAAAGGGCTTTTTAAACACCATTAATTCTTACCAATTCCAGTAGTTATTGATTCTGCATCAATGTCATTAGCCTTTCTCTTTGCCACTTCAGCTAGTGCCAATTCACCCTTATCTAGTGCAAGGTAATGGATGTCCTTTGGAAATAAAGCAGAAAAAAAGATTAATCTAAAATGAATCTCAATAGGAGCAACAAAAGGGATTTTGAAAGAAAGAGGTTCTTTTATTACTTAGATCACAAACACAGATGGAGCTGATGAACCAACCATTACATTTTAATTCACTCCCAATGCAAATTTATTATCTTACTTGTGCTGTTGAATACAACAATGAATAAAACACTGACCAATCATGCACTAATAAAAGTGAAGCTATTGACTCAGTGTATGAAAAAAAACAATCTACTTTTGAAGTAAGGTCTGTTGGTGCAACATGAATTAAAAGAGGGTTGATAGCAGGTGGCTCTGTGTAAACCAGACCTGAAGTATTGGAACTCTTCTGGCTGACAGTGTGTATTTGAAAAGTGTTTAAGGAAGATGTGGTGTTTAGAGACATGGATTAGTGGTGGACCTGTCCCTAATGGGATAACAGTTGGACCTGATGATCTTAGGGGTCTTTTCCAATCTTAAAGATTCTAGGATTCGAAGGTTTCCGCCTGGCACATGAGTTTTAGGGTAAAGATCTGCAGGTACTAGTTTTTGTTTGAAGGCTGTCATGTTCACTCAGTGTTCTTGCAGTAAGGTGATGGTGGTCCTCCTTGTGCTGATATTGGAGGTAATAAAAGCTACAGTAGCTGCTCAATGGTTTTAACACCCACCCAGCTGACATGAGTCCTGAGTCACTCCTGGACAACAAGGGGCTTTCCAAAAATGTTGCTGTCAAGGATGAATAGCTGTTAGTACTCTGGACCTAGTCCCTCATTTAGGGTCAAAAATCAGAAGGCTACAGCAGGGGTGTAGCATTACATATAATTATAGAATGGTTTAGATTGGAAGGAGCCTTAAAGATCATCTTGTTCCAATCCCCTGCCATGGGCAGGGCCACCTTCCACTAGACCAGGTTGCTCCAAGCCCTGTCCAAGAGGGCCTTGAACACTTCCAGGGATGGAGCTTCCCTGGGCAACCTGTGCCAGTGCCTCACCACCCTTTCAGGGAAGAATTTCTTCCTAATATCTGACCTAAACCTGACCTCTTCCAGTTTAAAGCCATTCCCCCTTGTGCTATCCCTACATGTCCTTGTCAAAAGTCAAGGTTTTTATTTCGTGTTAGTATTTGAGGTGAAAACCACCAGTACTACATAGAGCACTATTTGTTGAAGAATATATTTCTGCTGACAAATTACAGTCTCACTGCCCTTGGTTTTGGCATTGAAGTAAAGTGTCCTCCTTGACCATTAATAAAGAGACAATTAATCCCCTTCTCATTTAGCATCATGCTGCTCTGTGCATGAACTGTGACACAGAAAGTGAGGGTAATCCAAGAACAGTTGGCAATTTTTTCCCCCCCACTTAATTGCTGAAGATGCCATTTGGTATCCAGAGATTTGAGTCATTCCTTTGTTCTGCAATCCATCGGCATGCAGGAATTTAAAGGGAAAAGAAGTATTTGCTGGAAATATTGACCTCTGCATACCATAAGAGCAACTGTATTTTCAGTAATGCAAAAGATTTCAGGTGAAACTGTCCTCCTTGGTGTGAATTTACTTCATCAACATGACAGAAACTCTTACAGAAAAAGTTACTTTAGTCTACAGAGAGAAATTATATGAAAAAAAGTGAGAGTAATAGTGTTAGCAGAAAGATGTGCTGCCCTATTAACCCCTCATTTTATAATAGCAGTAAGAAATTAAAAAAAAAAACACAAAAGAAAGACCCAAACTGAGAATGTTAGGGAAACTGGAACTGATTATGCAAGAAAGCCTGGAACTGACTTTCGAAATCCCCACAGTCTGCAGGAGACAGCAGTGTTTTCTCATCACAAACACAGGTGTGATTTAAAAAATGTGCAAGTGTCTTGGAGCAAAGTAATGAGTTACGAACTTGTGGCGAACTCTGCATTTCCTCTCTTTGTAGGTCTAACATGGTTGTCGGGAGAAAAGGGCCTGAGCAGCAAGGACTGACTTCTATGAAGATTAAACAGCAGATACTGTCAGCTTATTTAGATAACAATAGAAAACCCAAGGGCTCTTGGACAAGTCTGAACTTACAGAGATTTGAATGCACAGGTAGACATTTAAAATACATTCTGACAATGCTTAATGACTGTCTTTTTGCAGTTTAAACTATGAGAAGTATCGCACACCTCCATGCAATCTTAAATAATAAACTTGGGGAAGGGATGGAAACAGCCACAGAAAATGAAGAAGTTCTGTCAGCGAAGAGGTTGTGCATTCTGTGTGTCAAAGCAGCTGTTATTTCAGACCTTGGTTTTGCCTGATTTCTGTTTTGGGTAAAGAAATGTAAAGATGCCACATATCCATCATTGACTAACAGGGGTCTTGTAAGAAATAAAGGTTAACAGTAGGCTGGTAAGTGGCTTGCTTTGTTAGTCCTCAAGTTGCTGTCATGAAGAAGAATTAAAAAAAAGTAGCTTTAGTCTCCTCTCTAAACAAGCTTTAGAGGGAAAAGATTACAGAAATAAAATCTCCTAATTAGACCATTTCAGATCAAATTTAGGTGTTTCTCATTCAAATAAACAAGCAAAATTGGATTTTTCTATGAATTCATAACTCTGTGAGTAGAATTAAACTAGAAAATTAAAAAAGAGACAGAAGGAACACCAGATTACAAGGTGCTTTAAGGAATGACAGAAAAAAGAGAAATTACCTGAACATTTGTGACAGATTTTTTTTTTTTCACACAATTACCTAGGAATTTATGAGTCCAAAGATCCTTCTCAAAAACAATGGTGACAATAAAAACAATTTCCAGCTGCTTATCAGGAGCTTGCTGAAAGGGCTCTATTTTATCATTTAACAGTTTGCTTACTTTTTGGACTACTTCCTTTTTATACCCTCACCTTTGTGACTCACAGAGCTGACCGTTGGTGAGCAGAAGCCATTTGAAACACTGATGTGCATTTGTCTATAGGATATTTCTGGGCAACACTCCAACATTTCTTCGAAGCATGCACTTTCCTCATCAGTGTATCACCCAAGATCTGACAGTTTTATTAAAGTGTCTTTTCCTGGCTTTTTTTTTTTTTTTTTTGCTACCTTTGGTACGTGGGATGGCCTTTTGAATTTTCAGCAGCTGAGAGCTGGAACGTACTATAAAAGGATTTCAAGCTAACAACCCTTCCACTGCTTGATCTTTTCTGTCACAGATTGGATCAGTCACCGTCCAATAAATGGAGCTGTTGTTCATGATATTATGTCCCTTTCAGTTTTATTTTTTTATTGAACTTTGTAGGAGATGATATTAATTGATGGAATTAGATGTGACGTGAGGGTAAAGCTTGTGGAGAGACACAGCAGTGTATGTGTGTCTTGTTATGGCATCATCCCAGTGACGCTATAGCCACAGGACTAACTTCTAAGCTGTTTTTCTTTTTTTTCTTTTTCATTTCTATGAAAGAAATTAGCTCTCAGATAGCATTTCCTCAAACTTCTTTGCAATAATTTCAAAACAAATAATGGGAATGTTGCAGAGCCCTGTTTGGTGAAAGAGATGCTCAGGATAAATTCTCCAAGATATAGGACATTTTCTTAGAAGTCTTGGATGATGTCTATTCAATGTTTGCATTCTCCTCAGCCTAGGTTATATCTGCTCTTCTCTATACTTCCTTTTTTGTTCCTTCTTGGTTCTCCTTTAATAAACAGATTTTTTTCTTTCTCATTTTGCCTATGTCATCAGATATCCTTATTTAGACTACTATTTCTTCTTGAAATCCCATTAATTAACTGGAAAAAGGTTATGTGACTCCTAGAGCCAACTGAGGTTTTAAAAACAGATAAAAAGGCTTTAAACATACGTAAAGTCAAGCTGTATATCATTAATTGTATTTTGATTTACATAAACCATTTACAGGAATCATTCAGTATTATGCAGAAGTGAGGGATGCACAAGCCTTCCTTAGCAGTAGTATTGTTATATTAATATCTAGAAGAACTGTAAGGTTTCAAGGAACAGGCTATCTAATTTTCACAGTATTAAGCACAAGGAAACCAAATTCCCTAAAAATTAGCATGGCACAAATAAATACTCTTAATGACCTATGCATGTTTAAACTTTTTGAGTCCTGTACTTAGTGGTCTTGCAGTAGTGCCACTGTTAGCTTATTGTAAAGTTTGTTCATTATAACTTACTTAGACAATGAATTAGCAAAAGCACATTTCCCCAGAGGAGGCAGGTATGTGAGCTGCTTGTTGCATAATTTAGGGGAAACTATGAGGAATCTCAAAGGTAATGCAAGCAGAACAAGGACATTAAAGAACAGGTTTTGATCTCACAGTAACATAAGCCAGGAGGAAGTCTTTGGAAATATATATTTATGATGAAGGGTATTGGTAGGATGGGAAATGAAGAGTAGGTGTTGAGAGAGGAAAGGAAAAAGAAAGAGTAGGAAAGGATAGAGTTAATTTCTCAGTAAACATTGAACCTCCTCTTGAAGAAAGTCGGAGGACCTTTTTGTTGAGAGTAGAACACGATATCCCCTGTGGAGCTAGGTACTGACAGTCCCTCCCTCTTGTTAGCACCTGTGTACCCATCTCATGATCCAACACTGATGTTCCCCCCGCCGCTCCAGGACAGAGGTCCTCCCTCAATCCTGCTGCCAGCAGAGGGAAGGAAAGAGAAAACAATCATGTAGGAAATGCTCTCAGTCATATGAAACAGGGCCCTTTAGATGGCAGGCCAAATGCAAGGTCTTTTATTCTGCCAGAATGGCTAAAATTAGGGAGAATTTATTATCTGTACAGTGGGAAAGCCCTCAACAAAAAGCTGCTCCAGACATCCTACAGCCTGAATCTTATATGTAGCTGTGGCAGCACCTAGCATGATTAGGTATAAAATTTGTATTGAAGAGGTTATGTTCAATAAAAAGAGAAAAGGAAAAAGACCATCTAAAAAGGGGAAAAATCGAGGAGAGTAAACATAGAACATGTAATGAATTTCCTAAAAGTCTGACATTTCCATCACATTCTTTTGATGCATACTTAGAAAAGTTTATCGCAGTATTCACATCTTTCTAATTAGATGGAACAAGCCAGATGATTAGAGCTGTGAAAAAAACATCAAAAGGTTCACACAACTTTTTATATAATTAGAAGGGAATTTTCATAACCCCTAAAAGCAGGATTTAATTGTGTAATTTAACATACAATTTAAATATCAAGATCAAACTAGCAGGGCAAGTGACTTAATGGGATAAATGATATTAACATCTAGTGTCAAAGCTTAATTTAAACAACAGAATGTCTTCATTATGCAAAAGAGTCAAGCAAACGAATCGTTCAAAGGGCCTTTTTTTCAACAAGCCCTTTCCTATTGTTTCTTTGAAAACAATGAAATCAGCTGTGGAGCAGCAACATGCTGAGAGACCAGGAGAGCACTATTGGCTTTGTCCATCTGACCTCACTGTGACATTGTGGTGCACGATCTTATAAAACAAGAACCTCCTGCAGAGCTCACACAGAGGACCTTTTAAGAGCTGGTTAATTTTACTTTTGTAGCTAATTAAATGGGAGGGGGCAGAGAGCGCATAAAATGTTAAAACCCTTGCGTTGATGCTGCTGAGCTTTGTTGTTTTAAAAGTACCAGCAGAGGCGTTCATAATTTGTCACTTTTCACAAAACCCTAAGAGACAAACTAAGAGCATTCAGGATCCCCAGGATATGGACAGCTCTTGTGTCCAGGACTCAGTAGTTGGACTTACAGGAACACATTAGAAATGTGTTATTAGCTTATTAGAGTGAAAGATGACATTCACCCACATCAGGCCAGATGAAGAAGGTGAAAGTTAAAAACCATATACAACAATTCCTGAAAAATAAAGGATAGCCTGTAGGCCATGCTGGGGAAAATATCAATTACTCTAGAGGTACTTAATCCCTACTGATGAGTTCCACGATGGCAAAGGGCAACGGAGGTAGAACAGTTCTGTTTTCAGCATGTGTCCAAGACTGCAAATGATATGGAACCATTTTAACATCCTGACAACGGCCTCTGTCTCCAGAAATGACTCACCATAAACAGGTCCCGAGCCCCTATGTCCACAGCAAGCAGAAACGCTTTTTCAAACCTTTGATACCTGAAAGAAAAAGGAAACATGTCACTTGCTGAGGTTAACTTAAGAGCTGCATTGAATATTGCTAAGGGACAGACGAAGTCCTGCAATACTCTTAAAAAGCGATGCTAAAGCTTTATTGGGGAAACTTAATAGGCTCATATTCAGATTGCAGAACTGTGAGGTAGGACAGTGGCTACCCCTTAGCCTTGTTCATGGTTTAAAACCTTCAGGGAGTGTTGTGCTCAGTGTTGAGTCCCATCAGATCTAGTTGAGTCTGAAGGGAGCTGAACTGTAGATCATAACAAATCAATACTTTACAAAGATACCAGCCACAACATAGATAAATGGTATCCCCAACAATGCTGGTAGGAACCTCAAAATCCTCTACAGAAAGTACTAATCCCAAATCTTACATGACTTTGGAGGTCCCTGCAGAAATTTGTATTGAGTTTTGGCCTTGCAGACCCCTCAATACAGCTTTCTGAAGATGATAATTCAGTCAAGTCATCCTAAAGAGTCATGAATCCTTAGGGACCGAAAAGGTAGGGGGTGACACTGTTTTGTCTCATAACTACCTTAGCCCAGTACTGGCACAGACTCCTGAGAGTTTTCTGAGATTCTGTGGTGAAGAAGATTGAGTCAATGAGGCAAAATTAGGCGGAAAAGAGCAAAAATCCCAAGCAAAAATTACTCCTAGATGTGCTCTAGAAGGCACCACCTCAGTACCAGACAGAGATGCGGTGGAGTAGGAAGGGGCAGTGTGGACGTGGAACTTCACCCTCATAGTTAAGCCAGGAGGGCTGTTGCACAGCACACTGAGACTATTTCTTTGGTGTGTTGAGGGCTTGCTGAACAACAGCTTTTTCCATTTGTGGTGACAGACTGACACCTTCTTCCTACCCAGACACCACATACAATCTCCTGGGAACTACAGCAAATACCCACATGGGGTTGACATACTGTGCAAGGCTGTATATATCCTGCTGCTTGAAATCCTCTGGAATTCTACAGAAGTGGGAGGAAAGAAGCCATCCATCAGAAGCATTCTGAGGATATATATGCACAACATGGCACTGGCAAATGCCAATTCCAGTGGGAAATTCTGCATTGGGCTAATGCTTCTCTTATACTAGATGTAGATAACTATTATGTGACAATATACTATGAGAAAGTGATTCTATTTGTACCCATTTTCTTCTATTATATATTTTTAACTGTTTAATATTACCTATGAAAATAGATTTGGGTGTTATTTTTAGAAATGCAAAACAACAAAATACCCCAGTTTAATTTCACTTGGGAGGTAAAAGATTGATTCCATGTAAAAAGATTTCGTGCATTTTTCCCATTACTGGTAAATTCTCCCCCCTTTTCACCTGTTATATTTCAACAATGTATCGGTTGTGGATACTTGAAGTTTGGGAAGGAGATGACTGGAGCAAAAAGTAGCATTGTGATTTCTCAGGGTCTGTGCTTGCCAAATGAGTATTGTCAGGCAGCAGGACATGGATACCAGAATTTATACAGTTCTGTGCCTTGGTGGTTTCTTAGGAGTCGGTGGGCAATGATGTAGCTCCTCCTCAGGACGGTGTCAAGAAGAGGGAAGATGGGAATCCTCCTTCCCCTCAGTGGGTAAAGGAGTCCCATAAGAGGCACCATACCGGGATTCCTGTTTCTGGCAAAAGCCTGAGTGGTTTTCTGCCTCCCTCTCATTACGGCGTTATCGCTCCCTTCCACCACACATTTGGAATGATTCAGCAGATTGCAAGATAGAACCAGAGAGGACTTTTCGTTCAAGGAATAACATTCGTGACAGGAAGGCAAAATATGTTAGCTTAAGCAGAAAAGGAAATGCTCACCTCTCCAGGTGAGGTTCCTAAGAGCTGGAGTGGGGAGTCCTTTCCTCCCTAAAGCTAATCTCCCTGCTGTGTCTTCCAAGTACTAATTTGCAGCCCTCCTGACAGAACCAGTTTAGGGGAGGGGAGGGGAGGAGATGAATCAAAGTTAACCTCTTGATCACTGGGGAACAGGTAGTGCACCCCCATTTTATCATAGGTGTTTGAAGCTTTTCAACATCATTCCTATGAAGTTTTTTCCATTAAAATATGCTGTGTTGTAATGCAGCTTCTGAAGCTATGCTTTAATTAAGACAAATAAGTACATGTTAAAATATGTTTATCTTGAACAGTTATCATGGTTTTTTTTTTTTCTGGCACACTTTTTTTTTTCTCATTACAGACTAAATACACATTCTTAGCACTTGAAGGGGAAATTGGAAACCAAACAGAAACCAGCTATACGACTAGCTAAAAAGAATGTCTATCATTATTCTGTTTTCCCAAAGTTATCACTATACAGACTGATTCGAATGACATTTGCTTTAGCCAAGGCAAAAATGTCTGCAACCAAAAAATGTAAAGTAACTTTTTCATTTGATTTTACAGCAGAACAGCCTTAGATGTCATTTCTTTGTAGTTTCACAAAGATTTCAATTTTTTTTCCTTTAATCAGCATACATATTTCAGTCCCATTATGGCCTTTATTCATAAAACTGTGAAGTTAGCTCATTATTTTCAGATCTGTACCAAGGAAAAAAAAAAGGGAATAAAGAAATGCTCTTCACAAACCAAGAACATTGGAAATAACAGTCCCAGTTACTTCATAATTTATTATAAATGGAATTACTTTAAAATAGGGTGAAGTTTTCAAAGACGAGTGACGAGTTTGCATTATTAAATCAGTCAAGAATGTCCAGGGGTTTTTAACCTTGCTTTACTAGAAGATAATGGTTATTTTGAATCTCTTTGGTAAGAAAGTTGTGTTGGTTTTCATCCACAGGAATCATTAGAGAGCGGTCTATACAGCATGAGACCATGTTTTGTCATGGGAAGACCTCTTGCTGTTGTTAGCACAGTCATTTATAGTTTATCAGCTCCTCAAACAAAGAAAAAAACCCCAAGCAAAACACTCTCCTTTTTGTCCTTGTGCCACAATCACAAGGCACAATATTTGCTTTCTAAAATGGAATCTATAGGGTTCTGGTGTCTTCCAACCTTTTCCTCCACCTTGCAACCTACTTCTTGCTTCACAATAACTCCAGCAATCAAGACTTATATGTCTCTTGATAAAGAGAGATAAGGAAATCCGTCTACAAACCGTGAAGTTCAGCCACTTGTTTGGTCAAAGTGACAGGCAACAGAAATATGACCTTCAAGATTAAAACTCTCAAACTGCAATTAACTACGTAGGACATACAGGAAAACATCTCCTTGCAAGCCATTTAGTAGATACAATGCTAACTTCAAGTTCTCATATAATAAAATAATACTGTTATTATATTCACATATGCAATGTTTCTCTGTATTCTACAAAAATATAAAAAGTGGCTATCAGTGTGGACAAGGAAGTCAAGGGGAAATGTGAGTGGTATGACAAAGGTCGTCCAGGTCAAAAATGGTCAAGCCAGACAAGAATCCAAACCTGCCTTCCTCGGTGAAGTGGCAGACCTGATGCCTGCCTGTATTTTGGGATGTGACTTAACCGACAAGATGCCAGGAAAGCCTTCTATTTTTAAATAAAATATATAAGTAGTAAAAAAATGTGTTATCTGTAACTTCAGAGAGCCTATCACTGGCATAAATAAAAAGAGAATCAAATGGCCAGGTTTCCTCCTTTTGGATGTCCAGAAATAAAGTAATTTCAAATACTGTAGGTCGAAACAATGTGCACGGATTGCAGCCTGCAGAGAAGGGAAAAGAAGTCTCTTTGCTTTTTATGAGAGGTTCTACAACTATATCAAAAGGCAGGATTTTGTCATGTGTATTCCACAACAGCTGAATTGATTGTGGTCACTTAGAGATACATTTTTCATGCTGAAAATGGTCAACTTGAAAATACTTGCAATATTTAGATATAAAATTAAAATGCATCGTAAGACCTCCAGGAACCAGAAAAAAAAAAATCATTTGGAGGGAGGAGGAAGGGAAGGGAGAAGGAGCTCATGCAAGCAAGAAATATAGTGCAGAAAAGATGGAAACATTTCTTTAGGGACTAGTTACAACCAACAAGCCTTCTTAGACATGCTCATCGACCATGTAAGCATATTCCTTGTGCTGGGCTGATAAAGGAGGGCTGCAGCAGTTTTTTAACTTGTCTTCAATAAGAGTACACAACATTTAGAAAATAATCTGCAGGGGAAGAGCTGTGGCACAAATAATATTTATAAGGCAATCCTTTTTAATGGAAGAAATTTCAGAGTCCTCCTCATCTCACAGTTCAATCAAGAGCGATACGCATTCAAAAAGTGGATATTAAATATACACTGAGCAAACGGAACAGGAAAAAAATGAATATTGATATAATTTACATGTAATCAAACGACACCGAAATTAAGTTTTAATTGTTCAGTATTCCACGATGCATATGCAGATTTTAAAGTATTCAGAATATCAATCAAGTGTTTACTTACATCAAGCAATTGTGTTTAAGCATACAAAACAGATGATGAAAATATGTTCAATCAGCTACAGCTCCCAACACTTACTGCTGGGTTTACATGATCACTTTTAATTCAGTTATTTCATTTAATATTTCAATTTAATAGCTCATTCTTTCATTCAATTTCTAGGCATCTTGCCCATTTCTTAAACACAATAATAATAATTATTCATAAAAGGAGCTGTTTCTCCATAAATTCTCATATCAGCAATTTTTGGAACAGAAATGGTTTTCATTCTTTTTTTTCCCCTCAAAATATGTTGTTATTATCTGAAATATTTTCCTTTTAAATTAGACAATATTAAAATAAAGAATGACATCCATAAAATTACTCTGAACCCCATTTCACTGGAATTCCGAGCCAGAATAATTAGAGATTATCAAGTTAAAGAATGTAAAAAGTGTGTGGCTAGGTTGCTAAGTGCTTGATTTAAATGGGGACAGATTGGTTTTCAATGAACTGTTGAACATAACACCACTGCTTTAGGCATGTAGCTGTAGATCAGAATACAGCTTCAGAGCCCATTTACAAAACCAGGGCTTAAAGACTCACACATTTCACACGAAAAAAGCCGATGTGTTATGAAGCCGGGTACAGGTGATGTAACTTCAGTGCATCCTTACAATAACAACGCTGAAACTCTATTGAACTTTAATGAAACATTTTAAAGCAAAGTTTCAGAAAATTCTGATGACTTAGATTGCTATCTGATCTGTCTTGTATAAAGTATAGTATTTGTCATTTTATAGTGAATGCTGAAAAACTGGTACTTAGAGTTCCTGGAGAGGAATAAATACATCAAGACCTTACATTTCATAAGAAAAGAAATCAAACCAAACCACTTCAAGCAAAAGTCAACTAACACCTGATATGATTTCACTCTAATGAGTTCAGTAGGACATCCTACTTTAAATAAGATAGTTGCAGAAAACTGAATTCTGTCTGAAGACCAGGAACTCTCTGATGAACCTCTCTTATGCTTCCTCCTACACAGTCTCCACACAGCAACTTTTCCTGTTCCCAGGGTACTCTGCCAAAATACACTCCGGACAATACACTGTCCTTCTCCCAGCAGGGTATCCCTGTCTCCCTCCCAGCAATGGTTGGAGCAAGAGGCAACGGGGACAGTGTTTGGTGTTAAGCAGTGCATGTCTTGATTGGCAGAACATCTATTTGCTGAACTTTCACTGTAGCTTTTTTTGGGACAGAGATAACCTCCTGCACTCTATATAACCCTAACTGGTTGCTGATTTTCAGAAAACTTGCAGGCATTTGCTTATTTCTGAGACTTCTACCCTCTGTTAAATTGGTTGAGATTCACCCATGATTCTGTAAGCTAGCAGGGAAGTGGCAGAAGGATCAATGGATGCATAGGAACCTCCGAGGTGCTTGGTAGAATTATTTTGCCAAGCTCCTGCTATTATGCTACTGGGATTTTAGGTTATGAGCTCTTCTGAACAGGACACACAAACCTTTTTACCTTCTAAAATACACTCAAGCTGACCAAGAGAAAGTGCTGCAGAGCACCAAAAGCTAATGGAGCAACAGCCACCGGGTCTATACATATGTGAGTCAAGGGGATAATCTCCTAAATTGTATTTTAGATGCAGGAGTTCTTAAGGTTGTCCAGGTATAATCTATACATGCCTTCAGGCCCAGATTTAGCAAAGCATTAATGTATGAGTTTATGACCTATAATTTTCTATAGGCCCTAAATATGGGCATGTTAAGCAAAGTGCTGGATTTGGGGCCTGAGTGACTTGTTTCAAAAGAAATCCCTTATGGAACCTTTCAAAGGTCATACACAAATAGGTGTCAGGTAAGAGTTCGTGAATAAACATGAGAAAATACAACATACAAATACAAAAATACAGCTATCTCAAGGCACCCCAAATTTCTGTTACTTGAAGGATACTGCCAAACTACATATCTCTGACCTAAAGGAAGTCCACCTACAACTTAATAGATTTTTGGGCATAGAACCGAATGCCCTTCACATCAAAGAGTGCCCTCTGGTACGAAGCAAGAAAACAAACAAGCAAACCAAATTAAAAAAATGGGAGGAAAGAGAAAGCTAATAAGGGGAGCCAGACAGTATGACTCGCTGACCATAGAAAGCCCTTGAGGGCTGTAACTGGCTGTGAATCTTGAAGTCGTTCCCAAACTGAACATAAGAAAGAAGTTAATAATCTTACCCTGTGATTCCTATCTTCCAGGGTGATATTCTGCTCTAGGAAACCTATATGTGTTTTTTGTGTGAAATAGTTCAGATGACTCTTAAACACATATGCTTCTTTTCAGGACAGGCTTTCTATGTTTTGAGTCAGATATTCAAGTGAACCAAGTTAGTTTTTCAATGAAGTAGTTCAATAATAAAGAATCTTTTAAACCCTTAAAATACATGTTTAGCAAGAAATAGTCTAGATATATGGAATATTCTAGAAAAAGTAGTGGGTTTAGGTATACATTAGGTATATATTTGTTGAACTTTGCTCAAATTAACTATAAGCCAGCGCTAGTTTAACACTCTAGGACTGCCTCATATGTACACCAAATAAATATTAGTTTAAAGATCCTGATTTTATGAACATTTATGTCACATACTTTCCATGTGATGTTGGTCAACCACTTCAGTCTGGATTCTTGTAGGACAGACCACTGAAGAATAGGACGGTTGGAAGCAACAGCAACCTTTTCCTACTGTGAATCAGAATTCTTCCATATCAGAATTCTTTCATATCTGTCAAATCCTCTGAGATTTTCCATAGTAGATGCTATCAAAGTCTGGATAACAGAAATTTATTACCATAATAAAATGTTATTATATAAATTGAAACTATTAAAATTTATTTCTTTTTAAACTAGATACCGTCTTTTCTTGTAATCTGTGCTCCCTTTGAATTTCTTACACTCCTTTTTGGCTTTTTCATACTAATTTTCCTTGAAGAGAATATATTTTGTTGCCATAGCAGTATTTCCCTACCTTGCAATTTCATCATAGTGGCTTTCCTTCAGGTTTCTTTAAGCTGCAACTGACACCCACCCAGCAAACACAGGCTCCCCCCCACCCCCAAACCTCTTCATTCCTCCAACCTCTCACTACTTAGGAACTCCTCAACAGTCTATCTTTATCTTTAAATACAGACACACTCCAACATACTCTTCCAAAGTACTCTGGGCTAAAAACAGGTGTTAATTAAAAATGCTGATAAGAGTCAGTGACACCTGTTGTTTCACATTTATTTTACTCAACCCTGTCTGTTAAATCCTAGCCTTTATTGCATTAATTCGCTTCTGCTTTTCTTCTTTTCCAGCTTTATCCCTCTCACTCTGGTGATCATGTAAACTTAACAGTATGTCTTGAAAGCTGGGTTTTATTGAGCAAACATATCAGCATGTCTACACACTAAAGACAGCTATATAACAGAGGCCCAGTATCATCGCTGTGGTTAAGGATGAGTTGCTGCCTCTATAATAAATCCCTATTGTATACGTGTGATATCTCTGCAATTTCCAACTGCAGCAGATGGAAATTTGGTATTAAAGTTAAGATGAACAGGCCCTTTTCCTCCTTGACTTTCCATGAGGTACAGGGCCAATTCTCCCTCATGCCTGACATTGGATAAGGTGCGTTTTTTTTTAGTGCTAAGACTTCTCAGAGAAAATATATTACCTCGATATTTTCTAAAGCTGGTTGCCTTAAGATAAATATCTACTCACTGAATCATGGTGCAGGGCCAAATTTTGAATCATTTGCTGAGTTACAGATCCATTAGAGTATATTTACTTTTTCTACCGAGGTTTGTCAATAGGCAAATTATTTATTTGTAATAAAATAATGCAGTGGTAATGTTCATGAAATTCCCACACATAATGACTCAATTACAGCAAATACAGCCACAGGAGAGACAGACAAGCAATTCTCTGAAACTTTGTATAAATTTTGGCACATTTTTGAGGGAGCAAATGGAAAACTATTGAGTATGACATGCTTTTTCTGCACAGCATCATGTCCAAGAACACAGAATGTAAAAGAGCCATTTTGCTCAGACCAAAGGTACACCTGCCCTAATCCCTTGCCATCAGCTGGGTGCCAAGCAGGGAATATAAGAACAGGGCAAACATAAGGTGATACTTCCCTAAGTAGTCTCCTAGTCTCCAACAATTTGTGGTTCAGGGATTTGCTGAGCCAGAGGTGGTTTCTAGGCTGGCATCCCTCAGTGAATTTCTCTTCTCTGAGCCTTGCCTTTGAAATCACATACAATTTTATCATCCACAACATCCTGTGGTAAGGAGGTTCATATTTTAATTACATGTTATGTGAAGAATCACTGTATTTTGAAACTGCCACGTGCTAGCTTTGCTTGATGACCTCTAGTTTTTGTATTAGAAAAAGCAATGAGCAGTCATTTGCTGAGCTCCTCTCTCCCTAACACTCTCAATTTAATAGATCTCTATCTCAGCTGCCTCTTCTTTAGGTTGAGGAGTTCTAGTCTATTTAGTCATTCCTTTCACTA
This sequence comes from Pachyramphus minor, assembly GCA_013397135.1. Lineage (NCBI taxonomy): Eukaryota > Metazoa > Chordata > Aves > Passeriformes > Tyrannidae > Pachyramphus > Pachyramphus minor. The sequence goes on along the minus strand of VYXB01000752.1, from coordinate 53,369 downwards.
AAGCTGTTTCATGCCTTTAATCATCCTGGCTGCCCTTCCTAAACCTTTTCGAGTTCTACTATATCCTTTTACAGATTATGGAACTCCAAAACTACACACAAAATTCAGGTGAACTGAAGTTCACTGTTTTGTTGTCTAGTCCTTTTCTAAGGATTCCTAGCAGGCAATTTGCTTTTTGTACTTCTGCTGAGCACTGAACTGAGTATTCTATAGCCGTAGAGTTCTAAGACCAAAATTCTTCTTCCAGAATAATATTGAGCTCAGACTGTATCATTTTATACGTGGAGTTTGGAGTCACACATACCGTGTGCTTCACTTTGAATTTATTTATATTTAATTTTATGTTCAATTTTGACACTATGTCATTGAATCCTGTGAAGCCCATTTGCTGTTCTTCACAGCAGGTAGTATCTTCACTAGTGTTAATAATTCAGTATCATTGGCAAATGCTGGCAGCTCACTATTTGCTCCTTTGCCAGGCTACTTATAAGTATAGATCTTCTATGCTTATAATTTCCATTGGTGACCTCCATGACGACTGACCATTTACTCTTACTCTGTTTCTTACCTTTTAATGAATTACTTATCTATGAAAGGGAAGCTTTCCTCTTATCCTGTGGCAGCTTAGCTTCTTTAAGACATTTTGGCTGGAGACCTTCCAAATAAAAAGGTCTTCAGTGGTCAAACTTTCATCAGTAGCAGCTGGATATCTATTACTGACATGATTGCCAACATCAAAGAATTTGGAGTTTTGAGACATGACTTGCCTTTACATAAATCCTGCTGACTCTCCCCCAATACAACATTATTTTCTGTACGTTCACATTATTTCTAAAATAAAGTTTCTACTAATTTCACTGGTACAGAGACCGGACTTACAGGGCTATAGTTCTTCAAGGTCTCTCCAGACTGTTTTGAAAACTGGCTTAATATTTTCCATGTTCCTGTCCTCAGGTGCTAAGGTCATTCTAAATAAGAGGTTACACACCACAGTGTGTATTTCAGATGTTTTATGCTTGACTACCTCTAGAAATTTTGAATTAATTTTACCTAGTGCTGGTCATAGATTACTGTTTATCTACCTCTAGTATAATCTTTCTTACTGATACTTCAGCACTTACCAGTGTAAACTAAGAAACATCTGCATTCTCTCCTATCTTGGCCAGTTGGTCAAAAGGAGATTTTTAAAGAGATTGACATGCCTATCTGCTTTTTGTAAACCTTTATATATTTTTGCTTGTCTTTGTGCCTCTCTCCTTCCATTACAGAAACCATTTGAGCATCTAAGATCTTCCTGTTAACTGGCCAGTAATAATGTGATACAGGAGCTAGACATTTACAGTGCAAATCATTCCATTTATCTTCAAACAGCTTACCTTTACATGGCTAATTTAAGCTAATTAGGGAGGCTTCTTTTATAGTTAATTGATAGGGATAGGCACTGATGTTTGATTCTTCGTGCTTATCTTAGACATCTCCCTTCGATAGGATTACTCAACCTTTGGGTGCCCATGTCTTTATCCTAACTACAGAGCAAGCCCAGGTGAGCATGTCGGACATACAAATTCTACATTATTAAGTCATGAGAGGTGAAGTACAGCCCCAAGACACTACACCCAGCTATTGGACAATTAACTATTGTTGATTTTTGTTCCACATTTTCCTTATGGTGTTCTTTCCTTGGCAGGCTCTTTGGTTCTGAAGAACCATAAAAGGCAGACCTGCATTCGAAGACAGAAATCGTAGGGCTGCCTGACTATTCAGTTAGCTCTTCCTGGAGGGCACTGGATGGAAGTGGAAGAAAAGTCAGAAAGAAAAGTTTGAGAGAGTGGGAGAAAAGTCTGATGAGCTGAGTTCAAAGCAGAATGTTGTCAGATGGTCCATATACAGTAAAGGGAAGGCTCAGAAGGAATCTGAAGATGAATGGAGAAGAAGTACCTCGGTAAAGAGATGTGATGTGAAATAGTTTGGAAAGGTCCCAAGGAAAAAAAAAATCTTAAATTCAGTTCTCAGTCAGGACCTCAAATTAGAGATTTTTGAGTGTCATTCCAAAGATACTAGGTGGAGTTGATGGGCAGGGAGTAACTGATAACCTGCAAAGGCTGAGGCTGATTTACAGCAGCTGCTCAAGGGTGGAGATGTGTTGTTAAGAACTAATTCTTGAAATTTTTTGTCCATGAATATGGTATATTTGCATTGTTTCTGCACTCAATGTATGTCCAAAGCCTGAAAGATTTCAGGGAAATTGCACAGCTGGTACAGCAGGAAAAAGCCAACTTATGAGGGCAGATTATCAATTACACAACACAACACAACAGTGGTCTCGATGTGGGCTCAGCTTCTGAAAGTAGCAATATCAAAGTCAGATTAGCCAGCACGTGGGAATAGATTTGGCACAAACTACATCAGCCCAGCACAGCTACTCTGTGTTCCTTTTTTCTAGTGCAGTCCCATGGGTGGGAACATAGCAGAGAACTAGAGGACTTATGGCACTCTGGGCCACCAAACAGCATCTGCTGGTGGCTGTGTGAAATGAGTCCATACTATAGCAGCTCTGGGACTGCTCCAAGTGTGTGGAAGGGGTCATTATTCCCATGCTCCAAGCAATGCCTCTCATTGGGTTGAGGAGCAAATCTCTGAGAGATATTTCTTGTGGTTTATCTTCATGGAATTTTGTTCTCAAGCAATTATGTCATATCACTTGTTATCCCCCCCATCCCAATATTTTTCTCAATATTTCTTACATTGTAATCATCACTAGAGAATTAAATCCTAGAGCTATTCCTGTAGCATCAAAGTATCTGTATGAAATTGAAAACTGTGTTGGAGCTGGTTTAAGAAAAAAAAAAAATCATTAACTACATAGGACATTCTAAACTTCCGCTGAGATATTTAACCTCTTTAACTGCAAAAATAACCTAGTTGCATTAAATAAGTGCCTTTATTTCTTGTTTCTAAAACAGGTCAAGAAGCATGACCAGGGGAATCTTTTCATGTGTAGTTCCATCACAGCAATATAAAGTCTCATTTATCAGTGCCATGGTAATACGAAAACCTTTGGTTTTGATCGTTTTCAGAAGATGACAAAAAATGACTCTTCAAAGTCCTCTCCAGAAGGTGCTACTTTAGTCAAAATGCTGCCACTGAACTTACTCCCATAGAGATGAATTCTGTTCAGGTGGCCACCACAGAGAACCTGACTGCCATCAGTGGTCATTTTATCTGAAGGCATAATTTAATGCCTAATAGGTTACCTTATGAATATAAAAGACATTCTTAGTCCTCAACCATGTCATCATTAATGTTTATACATATTTCGTGACACACTACGTACCAATATAATTATAGATTCTACTTCTAGGGTGCTCTTAAAAAGGATCATAAAAGCTCTTTGCTCACTCTGTCTCTCAGTTCCACACTGTTGGCAGCAGATGGGATTGGGAACTATTCCTATGGAGCTGAGGCATCTTTTTCACCTTTGATTTAGGGTCCTATTTAGGATGGATATACTACAGTGAATGTCTACTTTGCAGACTGCAGTGCAGTGATACAGGAACCTGCTTACCAAGGGGTAGTTAGTACTGCATTAGTGATGCACCTGCAGGGCAAAAGAGCTTTATTTTAGCTTTTCAAAGGCTGTCTTGGACTTAAGTGATACCTGACTGTGTCAAGGCATCATGTCTTGCAGTACAGCAATGCACTTCATAATTCTTGAATAGTGAAGTGATTGATAAAACCCAGTACTGGCCCCGGCATATAATCAGATGATAAAAATCATCTTCCCTGATGCTAATGAACACTTTCTTATCTCCTTTAAAAGTGTTTATTTACAAAGAAGCTCCATCAAGTCCTGTGTGTAAAGTCATATCACTTTATGAATGTTCTGCACAACTTGTAGCTTATTTTTTGCACTTAACCAGTAGCATCTAATACTGAACACTGATTTGTACACTGGGAAGACTACAACACTTCTGAGAAGATTTGTGAAGGAGGAGAAACAGTAACAGTACAAACATGGTGTAGGTTCTCATTTTTGGATCCACAAAAAGGAGAATCTTTCATGAATCCATCCAAAATTCTACCAGCGAATGTGATCAGAGCTGCACTTTGCTCTTGAAATAAACAAAAGCTCTATGTGACTATTCACAACAGAGCTCTGGTTTACAGGCAAATGTACTATGGGAAAAACCCCATTATTGTATTATAAATTCACATTATTGTAATGAAATTATCAGATGGAAAGGTCCAATTGGTTTTGACTCTCAGTATTTCTCCATGTACGAAAAAAAACCCCACAGAAAACAATTCTTAACCTGCGTATTCACAAACATAAAACCAGAATTACAGAGGAGGAAAGGGCACAGCAGAACCACAGAGCTGTGGCTGCCCCTTAATTCTGGAACTCCTGCGCTGCAGACTTTACTTTCTAGTCCTGCTTTCTAACTCAAAAAAATGGAACAACACAGAGCAGGCATGTGTTTGTGCCTCTGTGTGTGTGTCAAACAAACAAGATAATTTCATGCATTAGAAAATATGACAAGTACAATTTACGAATGCTTGATCAGAGTGAAGCAAAGCCATGAGTCAGCGATGCCACAGTTAACGAGTGAAAAATTATTCCATCCCATTCCATGTTTCGTACATGGATACATGAGGCTGTTAGACAGAGGCAGGAAGTTGTGCAGCCACTCCCCCATCACACAAATACACGTAGCAAAAGGGTGGAGGCCAGGAGGTTACAGCTCCCCAAGGTTTCCCAATAAATCCATCTCTGCTCAACATTTTACATAATGATATAACGCATTATATTATTATAAGCAGTGACATCATAATAAAATACCAGAGCGCTACTGAAGTGGCAAGGAACACCTAAGATACATTTCTGTACTCGTAATTCAGTTCCTGTATTTTTTAATTATAGATAAGAATTTAGAGTGAAAATAATTATCCATTCCATAAATACTGTTGTAATAGATCCCTGGCATATAATTATGAAGCCTTTAATTTTAATTTTGTATCCTGAACGCCTGTTTTTGCTGGTATTCCATCTTCTACATTCAGGGCCTATACCTGCAAAGCTCTAAGCTTCTATTTTAGGGGAAGCTGAAGACGCTGCATGGTTTGCAAATTCAAGAACTTAGGTTTTATAATGATGCATACAAATGACATGGCTGTGTCAAATATATTGCAAAGCATTTTCCTTCCTCCTAACTGCGATCTGTTTCAGTCATGCTGTCAGTGTTCCTTTGCCCATTGCAGGCTGGACAGAGCATCTTCTTTCTAAAGTGCCTGATACCTAAAGAGGGAACCTATCATTGCAGCATCCAGCATTTTCTAGAAACATCTCACTGATGGTAGGAAAACAGCTAGCCTATAATCTCAATGATAATGTGAAAATGCATGTCTCCAGTTATTTGCAACTGGATGTACAACCTTTCAGCCTACAGTAACAATTAAAATCACTGGCACATGATTATTCCTAGGTGAGGATAGCCTTTCTGAAAAGGTAACTGTATTTCTCAATTCTAGTAAATACAGACACATCTTTAAAAGTACAACAATAACTGGCACCTTTTTGGCAGACTCAGCAGGCAGGTCAAAGATTGTCTCAGCATGCAGAACGAACTAATATTTCTCTCTCCAGAGTGGGTCCTTCTAGAAAAGGCTTAAGGCAGATTGGTGGGGCATTCAAAGGAAAGCTGGAGAGGGGGGTGAAGACTTTTGTTTATATGAACATTTTTCAGATTTAGATCTAGAAACATTTAAGTGTTTTAATGTTTTAATCTTGTATGCAAGACTCCACCCTTCCCTGTCCATCCCTGGTGTGTATGGTCTCCTCTATGGTCTCCACCACACAGATCGTAAGTTGTCTGCCCCCATTTTGCTCCATACTCCCACTCTGCCCTCTTTGCAGGACACTGTACATCCCCATGCCTGCCTTTAGGCCTTCACCCCCAATGCCTTCTCTTCTACTCACGCTCCTAATCCTACTTCCTTCCTCCACTCTTCCTACCAAACCTCTGAGTTTCTCTCCCTTGTTCTTTATCCATCAGATTTAACTTCTGTGCATCTGTTACTTGCTTTCTCTGAAGCCCAAATGAATTGCAGAAGGCCCTACTCTATGCCAAGAAATACTTTTTTAATATGACCCATAATTTTACTGCACATAATTTAGGAAGCACTATGTGTCTTCTACTTCTTGCTGCAACGGGGTACAAAGTGATCACTTTGCTTTTGTTTCCTCATGCTCATAAGAAAGTAACAAAATGTTCCCTAGTGCTGCTTCAAGTTGGCATTGGCAGTTTACAGGGCTTCTGCATTCAAGTCTTCTTGTTTGGTCATGCAAACACATCTGTTGTAACAAAAAAATTCACTCTGAAGAGATTCATTAGCTATTTGTAACGAGCCTGCAAGCACTCAGTGCTAAATGAATAAGGGTAAAAAAAGTTAATAAATCAAATCATAGAACCATAGAATATCTTGAACTGGAAAGGATACACTTGGATCATCGAAGTCCAACTCCTGGTCCCGCACAGGACAGCCCCAAGACTCATACCCTTTGCCTGACAGTGTTGTCGTAACACTTCCTGAACTCTGTCAGCCTTGGCGTTGTGACCACTTCCCTGGGCAGCCTGTTCCAGTGCCCAGCCACCCTCTGGGTGAAAAACCTTTTCCTAATATCCAACCTAAACTTCCCCTAACAAAACTTCAGGCCATTCCTTTGGGTCCTGTCACCAGTCACCAGAGAGAACAGATCAGTACCTGCCCCTCTGCTTCCCCTCTCGAGGAAGTTGTAACTGCAATGAGGTCTCCCATCAGCCTTCTCCAGCCCAAACAGACCAAGTGACCTCAGACACTCTTCATAAGGCTTCCCCTCAAGGCCCTTCACCATCTTTGTTGCCCTCCTTTGGACATTCACTAATAGGTTAATATTTTTCTTATCTTGTGGTGACTGAAACTCCACACAATATTTGAGGTGAGGCCACACCAGTGCAGAGCAGAGCGGGACAATTCCTTGAGGAATGTGAGAAATGGTATCAAAAGCTTTAAAGCTTTTCTGGAATCCAAAAAGCTTATATCAACTGCCTTCCCTGGATCAATCAGGTGGGTTACCTTGTCTTGAAACGAAATCAGTTTGACATGCAGGACTTTCCCCTTATGAAGCTGTGCTGGCTGTGACTAACAACTGTGTTGTCCTCAGGTGTTTGTCAATACCTCCAAGAAAAATATTTTCCATAATTTTCCAGTCACTGAAGTGAGACTGGCAGGCCATCCTTCTCGCCCTTCTTGAAAACTGGGACAATGTTAGCCAGCTTCCAGTCAACTGGAACCTCTTCAGATTCCCAAGACAGTTAAAAAATGGAGAGAGGCCTCATAAATGCCATCAGCCAGCTCTTTGAATATTCTCAGATGAATCCCATCAGGCCCCATAGATTTGTTGGGAGCCACCTCAAGCAGCAGATGCAACACAACTTTCAGGATCGACTTGGAGTTTCTCATTGGAATGATCTTCCAGCTCAGGGTACTGGGACCTCCCTAGTTCCTCATCAGTGTTGAAGGCAGAGACAAAGAAGGCGTTAAACATCTCTGTCTTGTCTATGTCCCTGTTTGTGAGGTGACCATCCTCACTCTGTAATAGGTTGATTTTATTTCTGCACTGTCTTTTGCCATTAATGTATTTAAAAAAACTCTTTTAATTGTCCTCCCCAGTTCTGTCCAGCTTCAACTCCAGTTGAGCTTTAGCCACACGTATTTTCTCTCTACAGTGGTGAGCAGCATCTCTGTATTTCTTTCATGTCACCTCACCTTGCTTCCACTGGGCATACACCTTCTGTTTTTGCCCCATTGCCAAAAGAAGATCCCTGCTCAGTCAAGCTGGCCTTCTGCTTTGTCTCCTTGACTTCCAACATTTTGGAATGACAAGGATTGAGACAGAGAGCATATAACTGACTTAAAATGTAGGTTTCCTGACTCACTGTAACAGCCAGGTAGTGGGAGGAACTCCCCATTTTCAGTGTCCTCAGGGGCATAACACGCTGACCTGAAAGGGCAAGAGAATAATTCTCTTCTCACTTTTCCTCCTGTTATGAATCTACAACTGTAAGTTGTAGCAGAAGTGGTTTGTCTTGCTGGCCTCTCACTGGCAGTTGTAATAGCAGCAGCTGCAACTTCCATGTGCCTGAATTAGTGAGCATTGTGCCTCCCTATGATCCTTCTAGAAATTGCATCATGCCTGGATGGCATTCACTCACACAGAAACATGGTTTGCCATTCCCCAACAAATCTGTAGCTTTCTCTGCTTAGCCTACATTCAAATCATTCTAGTCACTTAAGAAAACATCTAAAAGGAAATAAACACCAATTAAGGCACAGCCACTTTAATGCAATAATGATCAGCTCTGAACATCATTTCCTTGCTTTCTATCAGGTAAATCTCCCGTATTTGAACATTTAATTTTGTACTTAGATTATGTCTTCTGAGATAAGCTTTAAGCATTACCATCTGTTCTGCAGCAATCACACGATCCTATCACTTTGATTCAGCTGAATACAAATCCCTTTGACAATAGGGAAACAGCAAAATAACACACATTTTTCCCAAAATTGCCACAGCCGTAGATTTTTCAAGCGCTGCTTTATGGTGGAGGTAAAATACTCTTCTGCACACCTCCTGCCCGTGCCCCACGCTGTCCAGGCAGCATTCTGACACTGAAGGTTCTTGTTTTAAGAAGGTTGAGTCAGTGTTTCAGCTGCACTCCACAGCCCCAAGGGCTGGCAGCTTAGCTGGGGCCCCATGCCTCTGCATGCCTGCTAGCACTTGGAAGCAAACCCTGAGTCAGAGGGAATACACCTTTCTCTTGCAGATGTAAGAGCACTATAGTTACACCTCTCAGCAATCTCCAAGGCATTCTTTCTGCATCTGTCCTCCGCAGGCAACTGGCCCACAGCCACCACAGGTTGGCCATTGCCGCAACAGATCTTCCCTGCTGGTTTCTAGGAGAAAGGCAATGGCAGAGTTTGTGCCCACGGTTGTGGCCACATATGTTAGGAAAACTCCAGTGAAAGGCTGGTGCATGCTATGCAAATATTGGAGTATTTATCTACTTGGAATAATTTCCCCACTGGAATGGACCTGTTTACCAGTAAGACTATCCTCTTCAGACTCAAAGTGTAGAAGAAAATATAAAATATTTTTCTTTAAGATTTGAAAAAAAGCACACTGTACTATCAAAATAACTTACAGTTCCTGGCTTTGCCTATGCAGACAATGTATACAATCTGCATGAATCACTGAAAAAGGGTGCATTGTAAGTCTTTTCACCATGTCCATCTACACTCCTTCTCAACAAGGTGTTACAAACATTGTATCTTTCAGAAGGTAGTTTATCCTTATTTTTATCCACTGGGTAGTTCTCAGAGGGAATGTTTCAGCTATAGCTGTTGTTGAACAAATGAACAGGTTAAGCTGCTGCATATTGATATTTATAATAGATTGAAATTTAAGCTATTGATTTATTTTGAAGGAAAAATAAAACAATAAACCAATCACTATAAATTCTGGCTGAATTTGGTATTATCTAAGGTAAGAGCAGCTCCCCTAAGAAGACAGGCTGAAAAAGTTGAAGCTGTTCAGCCTGGAGAAGAGAACATTGTGTGGAGACCTCATAGCAACCTTCAGTATCTGAAAGGTGTCTACAGGGAAGACAGAGAGGGACTTTCCATCAGGAACTGTAGTGATAGGACAAGGAATAATGGGTACAACTTGAAAGAGGGGAAATTTAGGTTAGATATAAGGAAGAAATTCTTTACTGTGAGTTGGTGAGGTACTTGGATCGGGTTGCCCAGAGAAGCTGTGGATGCCCTAACCTTGGCAGTGTTCAAGGCCAGGCTGGATGGGCCATTGAGCAACTTGGTCCAGTGGAAGGTGTCCCTGCCCATGGTAGTGTGTGGGGGGGGTCAAACTAGATGATCTTTAGGGTCCTTTCCAACCCAAACCATCCCACGATTTTAAATAATTTACAGACAAATTCAACATTCCATTTTCTCCTCTTACATGAATGTTATTGAAAATTCACTGAAAATTACTGGGACATGGATTTATACATGAGAACTTTAAAGGTAAGAATAACAAAATGCTCAGATTTCAGTGGTGCAAAGATAGGAATGTCTTGGACCATGCAGCATTCTTTTGTGTTCTAGCAGCATTTTCTCCAAGTTTGTAAGCTCTTTCAATAGCTAATCTAAAAGCAGTTGTTGAATATCAATCTCTCATAAGCATGTTATCTTTTTTCTACCAAGCTAAAAGAGAAAGGGTGATTCATTTTAAGTGTACTGATGACAGAAGAGCTCTGAATAGCACTTTATCTGAAATACTCTATTTGAAAGGAACAAAGTGCAAGTTAAACAAACATTAACAATGAATGCATTTTTGTCAGGGGTGGTCCTCTTGGAAAATGTTAACCACATTAAAGTAGGCAGTTATTGAAATATGCAACTAATTTTAAGCTGATAGAAGTTGAAACTGTCATTCACCTGAGCAGGTGGTGGAAGAACCTTCTTGCGTATCTGCTGATTGGGTCCCTGTACTCCAGCACTGTTGTATCCAAGAGGGGTCTTGTTGGTGCATAAAAGGTTCCAAGGCTTGCCTCAAGCTGTGCTGTGGAGTTCAAACACAGCAGCAATGAAGCAAGTGAATCAGTTTCAATTACGACAGGTTGCTCATGTTTGCAGTCAGTCAAATTCCTCAAACACTGATGAAATGCGATGTTGTTGTAGGACAGATGAAATTAAAATACGACAGATTGTACAGACACAAACGTGCATATAAACTTTCATTTTGAGGCAGAGCTGACAATGACTTTGAGCAATAAAAGCTATCAAAGGGATAATGAAGTCTATAACACATCAAGTTCTCACCAGCAGCCTACAACTAAAAGTGACTCATAAGAGTAATACAGTTTGAACAAGATTGTCCAGTAGAGAGGAACTCTCAATTAGCTCAAATCGTCTTTGTCCTCTTAGGCAAACAACAAGGGAGTTCGGTTTTTCAGGGATTATTGTGTTAGGTCAGCAGGTAACAGAACCCTCTTTGTGATGGCCTTGAGGTGTAAGGAACCTCCTTCAGCTCACAGTTCTTTAAAAATTTTTAATAAAAGGGTCTAAAAACCCTAAGGGTTTGACAGCATGTAGGGGTGGGAAACAGGATGACCTCCCTTGTAATCAATAAAATAAAACCCTTTTGTTACACAAGTTCTCTCTGCTTTAAATATTTTCTGACTGATATACTCCATAGCTCAAGCTCTTAGGCATTTTCCTACAATTTTTTAATACAAAATTATAAATAATACAACTAAATACACAGTACACTTCTGTGTCCCACATGCTTAGCTGAAAGGAAATTTAATGATCAATAATATTTATACTATATGAATTTTGCTTGAGAGTTAACAACATAGTACAAGGCCTTGTAGGTAGAATAGGGAGAATTTACTGTATATTTATTTGCTATATATTAACATTGCTTTAAAAGGAAAATATAACATATTGTCTCATTAGGCAAACAGAATCTCATCGATTTGCTGCTATTAGTGTTTGTTTGAACTGGGCATTTCTGTATTTCGTGATAATGGTTCTTTTCTTCCAAGCATAGTTATATTTTATTTTATTAGCTTGACAGCACTAAATCAGCTAGTAGTACTGTGTTAGCAACACAGAAAAACTGTTAGTAAACTCTTTTTGTGCTATCTTAAATCTAGATAGTAAGATAAGTAGAACTTTAAAGGTATTTTCTTTCAAAGCAGCAGTCAATTTAGATTAAAATAGAAAACCAAGACATACTCTGTTGCCATTGCTGTTTTCTTGACAGCATGTTTTGTACTTCTAAACATTTCAACCGACATGGAATATGAGTAACTACTAGCACAGTTATAGATTCATTAGATAGCCCAGCTTGAAGCTGAAGGCAGGATAAAGATCTCAGAGATAACTGCCCCATAATCATAAATAAAAGGCCCCACTGGGTTTTGCTAATAAAAAAGAAAACAAATTACCATGCCAAATTTGTTAGATTCAGATAGAATAACTCCTAGATGGAATAAAATTCTTTCTGCTGTAAACAGTGTTAGGGAGCTGCATGGAGGGGCAAACATAGAGACATCTGTTTATAATGTACATATTTTTGGAAGAGTTTCATGCTCAGCCCTTTTCACAGGTCCTTTTCAATGCATGTTTTATTTAGAATCGACATGTTATGTTTGCAATGCAGAGATTTTTTTAATCAGATCCCACAAAATGGGAGAGCTGATGGCTTGACAGCAATGTAGGACACCTTGGAGTTTTTCTATCATCAAACATGCCAGAATCCTAAGTATTCTTTCTTGCTACAAAAGATGCCTGGTGTCCAGCTGTCTGCCTGCTAGACTAGAGGATAACACCTTCACTAAATCAAGGCACATCAAATCTTGGAGTCTATTGAGTTTCAAGATAGACAGCAAATCAAGAGGAAGGCATCACAACAGGCCTCAGCAGAGATGGGGCTAAACCTAAAATTCATAATTTCTTGTGAGGGACCCCAGCTACTACTGCAGGGGGCCAGATTACAGTGAGGACAAGTGCTTTAATCCTAAAGGAGGCAGCAGAGGATAGTGTATTCAAAGACTTTGTATCTTGTAATGAAAGAATGGCCCTTCAAAAGCACCTTAAAAAACATATTAAAATCTCTTGTCCCTGTTGCAGGAAAACATTTCTCCTTAAGTTGGTGCTGTCTCAGCATGTATATATAACAAACAATTCAATCCTGTACTATTTGTCTGTAACATAAACTAAATTTACAGAATACAGTGAAGTTACAGCATATATATGCTAATGCTATATATTAAGTAATACCTATAGCATATGTACAGTAAAATATGCGTTATTTTAGTATCACTATTGATACAAACTAAAATGTAGTCAACACATTAGCCTGGATTTTATTGAAATGACTTGTCTACATATGATATGTGATTATGAAGCACCATAATCTGGCTGTCTGGATACTCACTATTGTCTTCTTTATACAGTCAATAAATATATTGTCATAATCCACATATGAATTACAAAGAAATACATTAGAAATAGAAACAGTCTCTTACCTTCTCTGTCTGGTGTAAGCTTTTGTTTAAGAAGGTGATTGCAAATGGCACTCAAGCAGATATAGCACTGATGACCCATTGTGTTCCAGTTCATGGTGTTCAGGACATTAACTGCCTCATGTATCTCATCATAACGAATGTACTGGTGGATGATTTCCACAAGGCCCAGTTGTCCTCTTGTGATCACACCTTTAACAGGAAATATTAAAACCAAAGATAGTGGGATTATACTTTGATACAATGCAAACACTAGCTGACTTCTTTTCAGCACAGTTAAAAATAATTGCCATTGTTGAAAATTTAGTTGATGGGTTTCAGTGTTAAATTTTTACACGAGGTAGCTCGTTCATATCTAGGCATATTTAGGCTGACTGTGCTTTGGACAGCAGAGGAAAATCAGCAGTGAACTTCACACATGGAGGTTGAGCAAATGTAGCCAAAACTCACCGGTGACAATATCATGTAATGGAGTTTGGTTTAGACATGGTAGGAAAAGTTTATTCACAGTGTACAGCTGCTCCAACTTCAAAGCAACTGTTACTCAATTAGTCTCCATACTGCAACAGCTCTGCAACCTACCTCTAGCTTGGTAATACTCCCTAAGTGAAACATGTGAGGGGATATCATGGAAGTCATGAACACCTAAAGACCTTTGAATTACGGTTGTACATGAAACCAAGAACAAGTTTGCCTTAAGAATGTTTCTTGACTTGTAGGTCTCAGCTTCTGAGCAGAAAAGGTGTCTGAAGTGCTGCAGAAAGTAATGTTATTTATTGTCTCTGAATGCCCAAGTGATCAAGTAACAGGCCACACATGGCATTTTAGCAAGTCTTGCTCACTGTGATAGCGAATTCTTTATCAGCACTCCTCCAAGTATTAGCAAGAGACCAGAATATATTTACTTTTTCTCTCTCTTTAAATGGAAACATAATGTTATTTTTTTATTTTCCCAATTCATATTCTGATCTTGTTTGTCAAAACTAATTTTAAGGAAAAGGTTCTGATGAGAAAGGGAACAAGCTGAATTTCAATACTGATATTAAAGCCATACGACTCGCTGGGGAAAATGAAGTCCAATAACAGAAAAGCAGACCTGATACATATAAAACATACCTCACACAACTTTCAGAAATGTTGTTGTGAATGCTGTTTATGATGCAAAATTAGAATTGAGGAAAATAAAAAGTGAAGAAAAACATCTGACTATAGTTTGAGGAGAAGTAACCTGCTAAGAGCTTGCATATACAGATCTGATGCTTTGGGGGGCAAAAACTTACATATATTTTGTAACAGATAAATACTAATTTTTTTTAGCATCATTAAAGAAAAGACATGGTTTTCTAATGTATCTGCATGTATCAAATCCTGTGGACATTACAATGTGTAATAGCCACGTTTAACCTCTTAATAGTTATGGCAGACTTTATTCTTCCTAGATGTTTAATGTTTTTAAAGTATTACAGAAGCTGGGCAATCTTTACATTAACAACTAGGTGAAGGTGAAAATACTTATTTTCATATTAATTAAATATAGTATTATATTTTAAATGCTTTTTGAGGCCAGCAATGCTGAACCACTGGCATGAGTACCATGTTTGGCATTATCCAAGGTCTAGGAAGACATCAGTGACAAGAAGCTGCAATGCTTTTGGAAATGAGTTTGGCATTAGGCACCAAATATACCTGCCATTAATGTTTGAGGGTGTATTTAATATGAATCTTTTCCTGAAATAAAACTGGATAGACAACACAATGGAGAATTTAGAGAACTTGTCCAAAATCATAATATAGCTGGAAGTTAAAAACATATTTGCTTATTCTCATTGAGATAGTTTCTTAACAGATGTCTGTGGGAAACCATTCCAGGCTATGTGGATTTTATTTCAGTCCTGAGTGCCTGTCTGGGTCTTGCTGTCATGGACCCCTATATTTTCTGTATAACTTAAATTTGCATTATTTCTTGAACAGCAGGGACCTAAAAACTGCTGAGGCTGTGAAGAAGGGCTCGCTAATCAACACAGTTACCTTGGTAGTGTGGCAAACTGAGCAGAAGAGGTGTAAAGCTGAAAACCAGGATGAAATAGAGAACAGCATATTTTGCACAGTGAAGTACAAAGAGGAAGGGAGGGAAGGAGGGAGAGAGCTTTGCCTTCTTCCTAGAAGAGATTTTACAGTAATTATACAGAATGAATTTTAGAATGTGATAACTTTCAGCTGTAGAGGTCAACGTCTTCCCATTTGGATGCTTGACTTCTCCTGGGTGGTGCGCTTCCAGGCAACCTGCTTGGGAAAAAGAGGTGACAGCCAACTCACTGCCTAATTGATTTAGGAACGGTGCCCAGGGAGACAGTCCAATTAAGTTTACAAGCTGGCAATTAGCAGGAAAGGCCTCTAAATCCCTGTACTGAGAGCCTGCTTGCCTTGGTAAGAACATAAATGTGCTAAAGATAGCAAGGGGAAAGCTGTGCTTTCTGGAAAGCTGTTGTGAGAAAACCTCACAAGGGAGGACTGAAGAAAAGCAAGGTAGAGGTGGGTAGAGTGCCTCCTGCTCAACTCCATCCCAGCCAAAATCAGGACTCAGATAATTTAGAGGGTTTGTTTTTTTTCAAATGGCCAACATGCACAAAAACATCAAATAGCTGCTATAATTAGTGTTCTGGGGTACTCTGCAACCATTAAACCTGTCATTGAACTTAATGCAGCTAATTATCTCAAAATAAATGATAACCTGCAAACAGGTTTTTTAATAGCTTTTTGGATAACAGCAATAATCTGGATCAGCTCTTTTAAAACTACACAACTAGAAGTCAATCCAACATTTTTTTGTTGCAAACATCTTATTATATTAATTTACCTTTCTGCAGTGGCATGTTTGGTTAAGTTTTATTAATTCAGTCTTTCAAATTTTTAGGTCTGTGGTATTTTTAGTCAGGTTATCCCACACAAAAGCACATGTGTGTCTCATTAAGTAAAGAAATAAAGTAGATTTTCAAATCTTACTGTCAACTAGGTGGCTATTTTGGTTTTTTGGGGGGGTTGTTTGTTTTTCTTTAAAAAAAGGCTTGTTTCTAATCTTAATACCTTTATACAAAAGAATCATTAAAAACACCCATGAAGATCTTGAGAGGGAATCTTGTTTTCTTGGACAATGCGCAAAATGCTGAAATTTTCCAGGATGGCTGCCTGCCCTGCTGAAACACTGGCTTGGGAGTCAGAGAGTTTAAGAATGTTTTTTTAGCCCTCACAGTAGATTTACACCACTGTAATTTGCCTGACTTGAATGAAATGAATACAGTTCTCGCTGATGAGCCACGGCAGGGGTTTTATTCTTAGTTCAGCCACTGACTTGCTGTGTAACTCTTGGAAAGCCCTTTAGCTTTCCTTTTCTGCTTCTTGTTATTCTTCTTGTAAGAGGAAGAGTAATTGTGAGTTTACTCTTTCAGAGTCTCCTTACACCTAAAATGAGAAGTGCTATATAAATTCTAAAATTAGTATTATTAATTCTTTTATTCACAGTTCCTTGCAAATTAGTTGAGAGACCAAACTTCTCTAAAGGTTATGAAGAACTTTCTTCTGTGAAAAGTCTTCAAGGAAAGAAAAGGTGCAACTTCATGTACTGAAGCCAGAAGAACAGAGTGCTGTTCTTCTGGGAACAATACACATACACACAAAAAAATAATTTGGGAAAGAAATAGCATTACTATTCTGTTATTAAATATGGATTATTTTAGCTTGTTAGGGCTATTGCTACAGAATGAATACAATTCCTAAAGCTATATACTACAGATTAAAAGAATTTTCCACATGATAAATTGTTATGGTTTATTAGAGTAATGGGGAGTATGATGGGATGCTGACCTGACAACAGATTGGGGTCCTATCCTGTCTGACCCCATATGAAAAGGTATTAAGTCATTGTGAAACAGATAAAGAACTCCTTGGTTCATATCTTCAGATATTATTGGAACAATTTGCTTTTATGGCTACGGTCCCATATATCTAAAATTAATGTGTTTCAAACCGCAAAAACCTTGTGGGGTACAGATGTTTCCTTGAGAGCTCAAGGTTCACCATATGTCCTTAGGAACTTACCAAGTTTAAAGTGAAGTACTCCCAAGGGTCCTTTGTCAAATCTAACCAACAAAAGATCATGAATATCAGTGCTGTCAGGGCTGACACATGCAACTGGAGGGGCAGCCCACTGGATCTGGATGAGGCTGCTCGGCACCTCAAAGTGTTTACTGCATTGCAAAGTTGCCTCAAGTGAATAGTCTTGTGCCAAGAGCTGAATTTTAACCGGGGACAGTGCTGTGTCAAAAAGTTGCAGCTCCCCTTGAGAGCTGCCGACCACGAATACGGCCCCTGCCGGGTGGTAGGTCATCACAGCGGGCAGCAGCTCTGCCTGGGCTAACAGAGTTACTTGGTTGTAGGCTTCATACAGAATTATTGATGAGTCTTCACAGCCCAGGACTAGTTTGTCTTCTGTAACATCCCTGCAGCAGCTGATGGCCCTGGATCGCAGCGGTATCCTGGTGATGGCTGCACACTGGATTTTGTTCCTGAGGCACTTGTAGACGCAGCTGTCGGCCATGAGCTCCTTGGCTGCTGACACCGAGTGCTCCACCGTGTGCACCTGGTAAGGCTGGTGAGTGCTGAAGCTGGCATGGAGGGGATCCCACTCCGTACGGACAAAACTCAGAACCTGAAAAAAAAAACACAGGAGGTTTTGGGAGTCATTTGTAGTAATTGATTCTTACTTTGATGATTTAAAAATAGGCGACTGCAAATACACTTTCTTGTGGGTCAGTAAGTAAAACAAATACGCATTCTTTAGAATCTACTGTTGTAACTTCTAAAAGGTTTACTCATTTCATTTAAAAAACCTCTGCAATATAGTCTGAGCTGTATCTGTTTGTCCAGACATATATAGTAGGTTAGCAGAATAGAAGATAAAAGAGGGGATGGTCTTAACAACGTTGGTAAGAGGAGAAATGAGCAGAATATCAAAATAACTCATTACAAGTGGGGTGGGGGAGAAATCCCAAAATTACTGAAAAAATCTATAATAGGTTACTCTGAGCATCATGTGTAGAGGATTCATTTGCTCTGGGCCATGGTAACACACTGTAGTGGTAGAAACAATGGCATGTTTAAACAACATCTACTGTATATTGCCAAATGAGTAGGTGTTCTTTGGTGCCACATAGCTTTAGATGCAGAATAGATGAATTTGTGATAGCAGAAAAGGGGGGATCATTATGGGGTACTTGAAAGTTGAATGAACTGGAAGAAGAACACAAAGGCAGAATGTGATAAAAAGACAGCAGTTGGCAAAGAGCAAGAATCTGTAGTGTGGAAACATGGGAAGTACCATAAAGTGGGGGGGGACAACAGTGGAGACAGTGAAGATTCGTGTCCTATGATATCTGGGTTTGAGCGAGAGGTGGTGTTGAGGATATGAGCAGGAAAACCGTGGGAGAAAAACCAGCTGTAAATAAGATGCAAATGACCTTATGAAAAGCTATTTCTCTGAAAGAGAGAGAAAACCCATGTCTCTAGCATAATGAGAGTAGTGCAAGTCAGTCAGAAACTTCCTGGTGTTTGTTCATGCGGAAATAAAGAGTGAAAGGAAAATGTCAGCCTGAGATGAACCCCACCCTCAGGTATACACACAGCAATCTTCACAGTATAAATTAAAGCTGCTGACCTGCCACAACTTTTGGAAGCCCCTTAAGTTCAGGTGGTATGAAAGCACCTTTTACACAGAAAGGGGTAAAAAATGTGATTAAAAGATAGAGAGAGGAAGAGGAAGGAAAGCTGGAAATTTCAGTTGAAAGCAGAAATGCACACGTAATGTTAGAGCAATTTAAATTTGTTTTCCACAGATCACAAGAGCAACTGAACACATAATTTAGCCTTTCATCCTGCAAAAGAGAGTAAGAAATTCAGATTTTTTGGCATACCACCCATTACTTCAGAAGTAACTGATAAGTTTATAAACAAGCCATTTGGGATGTTGATCTGGCTGATTAGGATGTTTTGTTCTGACACTTTACTTATTTTGTCAGCAAAAGGGTTTCTCATTCAAAAGAAAGAAAAAAAGGATCATTGCAGTTCTCTGGCTGGAAACCAGCTGACACTCAATACAAAAGTCTTTGCTACTTTAAGATGAGTAGCATGCAGAGAACCACTTAATGCAAAAGCACCTAATACAGAAGCCAATGCATCCCACCTGTGAAAACCTCACCAAACCAATCTCAACAGAGTAGTGATCAATGAAAATATATACCAAAGAGGAACTAAAAGATTACATTATTTATATAGTCTGAAAAACATTTTCTCACCTCAATCATTCCCTCATCAATGACTTAGCCTCTTCAACTAGGCATTTCATGCCCACAAAATGTTGCAGTGGCTACTGCGTAGATGTTAGAGCTGCTGAAGTGTGTTTATTAGGGTGTTATATTGCAAGTAAGGAAACTCCTAAAAGAGGTTATTGTGGACAAAGGACTACCGTGATCACAGAGTTCTCTAACCCCAAATAAAGAGAAAGTGAAGTGGTATTGTTTGTTCTGCAGTTTTTCCTAAGAGTATGTACAGAGACCCAGGTAGCTCCCTTTCAAATGTGTGAAACAGAAGTCTTGCCCAAGCAAGTCTTCAAAGCTTCCGTAACTTCAGTGAAATGAGCCTTGAGGCCCTCTGGGACTCAGATTTCTGTCTTCCTGTGGCAGGTTTCAATGCACTGCATTATTTAGCTACATATTTTGACCCCAAACCAGTGTTTTTCTCTGGACGTCTCCTCACAAGCTACAAGAAAGTCATGAAGATCGTCACAATAATCAAGTCCATGAGAGATGAAAGCCTGAATGCACTATTCAATTCTGAAGATAGGCTGGCCTTGAAGGTTAAGACAATAGAGAAGAAAATATGTGAAACATGGATTTCACAACTCCATAGGAGTGACTGGTGGAAAATAGCAATGGAAACAGTCACCAAAAAATAAACATTGCCATATGATTGTTTGAAAGTTAGCAAGTAAACTGCACCCAATTCATAATTTTGTTCTGCCTTCTTAGAGCAAAAGCAGGACAAAATGATGATCACTACTTTGAATTCAAAAGAAAGTAAAATCTTGCATTTTGGAAGGCTAATCTAATGAGTCTTGAGATGAGAAGCTTTCTAGCTTCACATAATTTTGAGAGCAAATCCTTGAAATGAAGTCTAGGGTAGGGCTGGTTGATGTATATAACACAATTCTAAACTAGGAAAAAGTTCCTGCAAGGAGAAAGAAACCTATTTGCTGCCTTCCAAACCATAAGTTTTGGCATAATGTTTAAACACATAAGGCTTAAAGGAACCTTTTCTAGACACTCCTGTTCATATTCTGGCTGAAAACAAGAGAAACATTTCTCCTTAGATTGGATCTCATGCATCAGTGGCCTCATGTGCCTCTTGCAGGAAGAGTATCAAGCTGAGAGACCTCTTTGTTCTGGCTTCCAGTTTTACTGAATGTAACTGCCCCTTGGCATTCTGAGGGAGAAAAAATGGATATTCTCTTTCATCTCAGAGGGAAGATTTGAGATTCTCTGTCAGAAATTACCTTTATTATTCATTCTTCATGCCACTAACTGGAAAAGTAAAGCAGAGAGACATAGCTACAGAAACATGTAAATAAGGCTAAGATAATGCTTTTGAAAGATAAGAAGTCAAATGATCAAAACTTTTTTTCTTCCCCCAAGAAGATGGTATTCTGCCAACTGCTCTTCTGTCTGATAAGTAGCCACATGCTAGTAAATGTAGTGCACATAGTGCTTTAGCAGCCCATTTAAAGGAATACAGTGGGATTCCTTCCTGGTAAGCAACAGCTCTCTGGAACTTCATTGAAAGAGTTAACAAATCATTTGCTTTGGGAATGGGAAAGCAAAAGCTGGAGGAGTTCCCTCAGAAAGGGGTAGGACAACTGTCAGATATGCGGAGGAGGGGACATGGCAGTGGATCTGAAAACACCGAGCTGTAAGATCACATGGCAGGGTGTATAGTTCTTTCAGTGTTAAGTACTTTCCATAAATCTTGGGCTAAGCACTTAGCCTTGGATTTCCAGGAAAGATTTCTGGAAATACTTTGCATAAAGTAAAACCAATTACTTCGTGGAAAATAAATACATATATAATTAAAAAATATGAAAGTCCCTTTTAGTTTTGTGACGTGAATGCTACAAAAATACAGTACCTGCATTTAAATATTATCCACACAATTTATACATATTTCCCTTATTAATGTGGCAGCCATGCACCACTACTGCACATTTATATTGTCTTCCCCTTGCAGTACTGGCCTGGGCTCTGCATCAGCTCATCAGCAGGATGAGGGATGCTACAATGCCAGGCTCTCAAATCCTAGAGTCAGGAATCATAAGAATCCAAGTAAAGGAATCTCTTAATCTTTATAAATAAGGGGCCTGAACTATGCTAGTTAAAACTCTTTCATTTCATGTTTGAAAAAAAATATAGCACTAGCTTGAGTGGGCAGTATCATTCTTCTCAGTGTAAATCTTTGAACACTTATAATTGAAGTATTTTGCATAGAATACTGGGAAAGGATAAAGTCCACATATCAAAACAAGTAAGAGTTTTAACCAGTAGTTCTTAAGCAGAAAATTGGCTTACCAGGCAGATGAAAAAAGAAAACAAAAGAAGCAGAGAAATAAGCTTGCTGTGACTGAATTGTGTGTCTTTCAGATGAGAAAAAATGTTTGATTTATTTTATGGATGTTAAAAAAGTGCTTCTTTAATTTCACACAGTGAGGCTCCAAATAACAACAAACATTTTAATTAGAAATGTAAAGTGGGAAGTGTGGTGCACACTAGAGTAAAATAGTTCTAAATACAGAACTGTGAAGATGAAAGGAAAAAACCCACCCTACTTCAAAACCTTTCTAAAATAAAAATGCAAGGCTCCTACTCTAGGTTACTTCTTTGGCTGCATTGTGTCTACAGTCCTACATGCAATCTTATTATTTAGATCTCCAGTCAACATTTATTCTTATTTTCTTTCAAAATTTATCATAATTATCATCTTTATCCCATATTATTCAGTGAAGTTTTAACCCAATGTGACATGGAGGATTTTACATTCTTTTCTGTATCTGTGTGAGAGGTATTTCAACCACTCAGTCACATACGGTGGATGTTTTTCTGAGCACTACAGTTACTGTAGGACAGGGCACACAGAAAATATCTGCTGTGTTTATTTCACAAATCTGAGGTGCAATGTGGATGCAAAAATGTAAATATTTTCTCTTGGAAGAAAGAAAAATAACATTCTCTCTCAGGGAAACTATTTTTCCCACAATATTGAAGTATAATTTCATCATTCAGACTAGTACTAAATGCAGTGAACATAAACATGGTGAAGATGAATGCAAAGTACTACAGTAACTGATCCCTGGCATCAGCACCTCCTGTTAATTTTTGTTTGCAGAATAAAGTTCATGTTGATTTTAACAGGACTTTCTCTCAAAGCATTTAATCCAAAGATGATTTCACATCATATCCTTTTTATTCATAGCAAATTGTTTGAAATAATTTCTGGAAGATTCCTCTTCTGGTTTTGAAAAGAAAACACCAGCGTTATCTCCACAGGGAGACAATTTAAATAACATCCTTGATCACTGATACTTTAACATTGAAAAACAAAACAAACACCAAATAATTAAATAAATAAATTAGAGAATGGATGAGTTTACTGGAGGAAACCAATGCACACAGGAAAGCAGACAAATACTCCTGCAGCAACATGGATGAACACATCCAAATGTACATCACACACCAAAGCAAAGACAATGCTAAAGAGAAAAGCACTTTTATTTCTTCAAGGGACAATTCTTCACCAAATCTTACGGCATTCAACAGAGTAAACACTGATCTCAGAAAAAAAATTCAGTAAAATAAGTTGAGACTTGCAAGGGAAAAGTTATTTCTGTTTTTAGAGGAATTGTGCTTACCTGTAGCCTTAATAGTAGTAAATGCTAAAACATAAAGCCACATAGTAAAATTCAAATCAAATTTACGGTGTATTCAAAAAGTAAAATGTATTTTTTTCATTAAGTTGAAAAGCTGCTGAAGTACACAATACCCCAAATACTCCATGGGCAACGTGAATCACCCCAACACAGAACATGTAGTTACAGGCAATGATCATGACAAGGGGTTGAGTTGTCTCATCCCAGAGCTATTCCTGTCCTCATCCTAACACACACTCTTCTGGTGAGCAGCCAATATTACTCAGAAAATTCTTCCAGGCAGGAAGTAGTATCAAATAAGTGCCCCATTTACCTTTGCTCTGCCCCAACACACAAGTGTCAGCAGCTGGCAAGTTGTTTTGTGGTTTCCAAAGGTCAGCACTGAGGTGATGGCTGTGGGTAGCACCCATTCATTCCCTGGGGCTCAGTTTCACAAAGTCAATATCCCAAACAACTCTTTATGGTCTTGATATTCAGCAACTTCTGTTTTTTTCTTAATTCTAGATAATAATGCTTTTTTAATCCAACTGATACTATTATTTTCAAGTAAAATGGTGATATTACTTGGTTATACTTCATGATAAATGCTCTAAACTGAATCAGCTCATGCTTCCTATTCTTCTACTCTTGACAATAATCATTTACTGGGAGAAAATTCATATTACTGGTCAAATATGATAAATGTGGACTTACTTTCAAAACAATTTCATAACAATGACACATCTTATTTTTATTTACATGAGTAATACTACAAATGGTAAGGGAGTAGAGGCAAAGAGAGGAAAATAAGCATGCTTACAGAACCACTGTATTTTTGCGGTGTCTGACCTGGAGAGTAACTGTTTAGAGGGCTCTAGAAATGCTAACTATGTTTTTGCTCATGTTTAAGCTATCAAGTCACCCTCAGAAGTTAAAGGTGTTCCCCTCCAAGACTCTGTAGGGGAAAAATGTACCTCAGTTAAATGCAGGTTGGGGGTTGACATTACTTCTAGAAGTGCTGGTTTGTGACATTCTCTCATCCATGCACAGGAATTTAACTCCTGCCCATAAGGAATGCTAGAGAAATTAGGTTAAAAACCTCAACCAAATAATATCATAGGTTATACTTATAGGCTATGTGTATAGGTGGAGTGTCTTGAGCCTTACTGAACACTCCAAGTACAGGAACAGCCTCACTGACAACCAGCAAGACACTTTATTATTCATATGTGACTAAGTTTTCCATAGCCCTGGCATAGTGCTTATATTTTATTGATAAATACAGGAAAGAAATTTCACCCAAAGATCTTAGAATTGAAACAGACAAGTACAAGCAAAGAATCAAACTAGGGACAAAACACTGATCTCAGAATTCAATTGAATAGTCAAATTCAGCAGTTTTGCTTTTAAAAAGAGTTTTCTTATCTTTCTATTACAATATGGGCCAAATTAAAATGATTATGAGGCCTAAAGCCTCAGTGAATGTTGATTATTGTGTAAAGCACTAGTGAGGTGCTTAGAACTATACCAGAGTCTAAACCAGAAAAGGCTAGAACTAGGTGTATAGAAAGATGCTGAGTAATGCTGTGATTTTGGAAATCTCCCTGTAACATAAAAATTGAAACACAGAAAGTTTTGAACTGACAGGGTGGTTTCTGTGAATTTCTTAGAAGAAAAGAGTCTCTAAACAACATCTCAGAAAATAGAGATTGCAAACTACTACGCTGGCATTAGGGAGCTTTTTGGAAGATGCAGAAAGGAAAAAAAAAGGCATGGGAATGTCGCTGTCAGAACCTGGACATAACGGATGTCATGGCAAGAAATAAGGTCTGAAATGTTAGCAGGATGAAGTTCCATAACATCAAACTGGCACAGGGACTAGGCTGGGAGAGCTTACAAAGAACAGCCACATATTTTAGCTCCCAGAGTAATTTTTCTGTGTGATCTGGCATAGCTGCAGGGGGAATGGAGAACTGCAGGTGTAGATCAGGCAGGGGAGGGAGATGAGTCAAAGATGACCGCAAGTGGGGAGAGGTCAATTGAAAAGAAGTAAAGAAGGCAGAGCTGCAGGTAATTTAAACTTCAATTCTACAGTGACTAATGACAGATATAAGAAAGAAAAGCTGTCTCAACTACCTTTTCTCTTTGGTTTTCAATATATAGAAAGCCCCAAGGGAAAAAAAAAAATCTCACTCAAATATTAGTAAGGTAATAGTTCCAAGACATTAAAACATTTACATCTTCCCTAATTAAAGAGAACAGGATGCTGTTTATAAGAGTGGCTTATTTTAAAGTGTTACTTAGGGTTTTTCCCTATAGGGAAATAGTCTCTTAATGCTAATCCAGACCAGCTATTCCACAGCTGATCCTCAAGTTTGTGCTCTTCTCCCATAGTCAGTGCCTTTTCAGCCCATATTAGAAGCGGCTTAAGATAAACTGAAAATAAAATTCCAAATACAGGAGCATCTATACAAGACGTTAGTTCAGAAAAGCTTTAACATTTTAAATTCAGGCTCCAGTTCTCTCAGAGTATGCCTAGATGGCTGTGTTTATATTTTTCTACCTAACAAAATGAACTGGATTCGAAGATTCTTGAATAGATGAAATAAAAATCAAATAGATGAAACAGAAACATCTGCCTAAAAAGGTAAGCTGAGCAGGTGTCAGGAAGGGGGTCAGCTTATAGCTTTGTCCTAACTTGTATCTTACATTCCCACCTGTAGATGGGGAGTTTTGACTTTTTCTTTTAGAAAAAAAATCAGTACCTGATTTGATCAATACTCACAGCAACAATTTAAACACCATCTGGGCGTAGATAGAATTTTATAACAAAACACTTGAACGAGATGTAAAATGCCCGTCAGTTAACATGGCAGACAATGTAAAATAATTGCCTCAGACATGCATGCAACAGTTACAGTTTCTAAACTCAGTTTTCTAGTGGAACTCTGACACTTTTATTTTCAGTTTTAGCAACACCATAGCTACTCCATGATAAAGACATAACTTCCTTGCTACATTTCTCAGGTTTCCAGTTCTAATGTGAAAATAGTAAACATACTAAACAAGGTGCTTTTTTTATTAAATAACAAACCTTTGTTTTTAAGATTAGAATGGTTGATCTTCCTTTCTTATGTTTTGATTGCATCTGTTCTTTATATCTACCTGAATATTTATTTAAGTTGAACAGTTCTTTCTTTAGAAAATCTGAAAAAATCATGCAACAAGAGAGTTCAGCACTTTACCTCCAATTTGCCATGTGCACAGCCTAATAGCAATAGGTTGGCTCTGTCCCTCTCACAGGAAATAGGAGACCAAGGCCATGCTCCATCATTAGTTGCTGACCACCAGCAAATGACCATGTCTTGCATACAGTTTATTGCCAGGTGACGTTTCGTCCTTCTACCTTCCGGTCCAAGTATATCAGTATAAGAAATCTGATGGAAGAAAAAAATGTAGGCAATATTTGAGGTGATAAAATAGCACAGGAGGAGCAAATGGGAGCATTTACTTTGGGTGTGTGAAAAAGAATGTATATATACACACAGAGTACTGCGTACACATATCTTCATATAGGCTGTCTGTAAACGTGAAAAATATCTCCTCAGACAGAAAAAGACATGCTCACACTTTTATCTGTGGGGAGGGGATTGGGATGGAAAGGAATATGAGTTAAGAAGGAATTTACTGCAATGACTCCAATCAATACCAAAATGTACAGTCATGGTTGCTTGACAGAATCGACCTCCACACAGGATTTAAGCTTAGCCATATTAAATGACAAGTTCTGCAAAGCTGACCACGGAGCTAAGGCTAGTGTTTAAGACATAATCAAATATTAAATATATTCTACAGCATTTGAGCAAACATATATCTTGCTTTTTGCTCCCCAAATTAAGGAATCCAAACACAAACATCTGCTTTGCAAAAGAATATATACTTTTCTGCATAATGTGGATGAGCTACAGCATCATGCGTAAAGTTTATGCAGCTCTTGAGAATTGTGCCTCTTCCTCAGGAAGGATTTGTGGAATTTATTATTCAAACTCTGTTATTTGGAGCATGGTTATTTGAAAACATGAGCAGTGCACCATCTGGGTGACACATGCCAAGGAAATATAGATTGCACCGCATTTCTGCTTAAGGAATTAATGGAAGGTTGATAGCTAGGGGAAAAAAAAACTATCTTGCCATTGCTGGTCAGCAATAATCGAACCACTTTCTGGGGATTAAGCGCATGGCTAAGCCTACTGGACCAGACACTAGCAAAGGGCAGGGGGTCTTCTTATCAGAGAAATGCTTCTGGAGCCAGTCTCACTACATGACAGATTGCTTTCATATTCCTGTCTGCAAGGCAACAAAGGCTGGCAGTAATGCGATAATGCCAGAGTGCAATGGGTGTTAAGAACCCGTTGCATTTATGTATTGTATTTAGTAAATAATCAGGCTCATCCAAATTGTGATCTCAGCTCTCAACCAAGGCCATTAAAATCAAGGTTAATGCTTTAATAATCCTTTGCTGTTTTTTATATGGTCAAAAAGAACCCTTTTCTATTTGCATGGTCATAATATTATTGACCTCTTCATCCCCTGAATACACATCAAAAGGAACTGAAATCAAAGTAATTACCAGTGTTGTTCTCTCATGGTAAACATTTAACTCCTTTTTCTGTCTCATTCAGTAAATTGAAATGGATTAAAAAACCAGAGACA
Source organism: Pachyramphus minor (assembly GCA_013397135.1). Classification (NCBI taxonomy): domain Eukaryota; kingdom Metazoa; phylum Chordata; class Aves; order Passeriformes; family Tyrannidae; genus Pachyramphus; species Pachyramphus minor. Next base: position 25,523 of record VYXB01000752.1, on the reverse strand, counting down.
GGAAAAACTTGCAAAAGGTCAATATTTTCAGAATATCCTGTGTTTTACTTGTCAAAATGCTTAGACGTGTAAAGATAAAACATACACAAAAGTTAACAGGTAGCTGCTACTTGAATTAGAACTATATATAAATAGTTAATTGGGTGACAACACATTGATTAGGTTGGAAAAGCACAAATACTTCCACAGGTATTAATTAGTCCTGTATAGTAGCATTAACTGTTCATAACAATTTCACATGTAATAACAGCACAAATCTTCTGTAAACCTTTATGTCTTGCAATAGACATGTCACTCTCAAATATGGACTCATGCCACTCAGAAATGGCAAATGATAATAGCTGGTATTCTATTTTCCTGGTCTTCAAGACTGCAATGATTCATATAATAAGTTTTCCATTATTGTTACAAAGCATAAATAAAATTCAAGATGGTATCATTCAGAAAAGAAGAGGTTAGAGAGATTAGTTCTTTCATTTAGGTATGCATTGTGTAAAAAACCCAGCTTTTGGATAAATATCAAGCTGTGAGGAGGAAAGCATGGTTGACTTCTTATTATTGACAGCACTCTGGCAGTCCGGCACTGCTGCCAATTTTGCCCACCACGAGTCTGGACACCAAACACTGTGAAGTTGCTTATCATTACAATGATAATATGATAGAAATTTAATTATATCATTGCAAGCATTTTCCTCATTTTAGAAACAGGAATTTAAACCCAAATACTATGTACATTTCTCAAGGTTACACAAAAAGTCAGAAGTAGAAGTGAAGGCTACAATCAAATTTCCTGAATCTTGGCTCCAGATTTTAATTCCGTGGTAGTTCTATAGCAGTGCAAGTTATCTTTTTCATTCAATTTTCTTGAAAAAAACCCAACTCTAAGGAATGGGGTTCTTTCCCTACCTACCCCCCAATTTGTTATTGTTACATATTGTTATAAGTTTGCATAGTTCCAACTGAGGACCATTTTGTTTCTACTGAGAGTGGCACTAGTGCTGACTGTGTGATCTTTAGCTTTTGGAAGTTTGACCAAAATCAGCCATGAAGAACTCTAAATCATCGTAGAGAGCTGACATAATATTATTGCAGCAGTGAATAATACTTCCTGCAGTCCCACACTGGTGCAATTCTGAAGATAATAAAAATTATATTTAGCTGCCTAACTAGCAAGTCTCACACAAAAGAACATTCAATTAAAAAATGCACATGCCTTTTTTTTTTGGCTGGCAGTGAAGTATTCCATAGTGATTCCCACTGATTTCAAGAGAAAGCAAAGTTAACGTTGAACACGGAAGTGTTTTGAGAAGCTCAGCTGCGTCAGCAAAGAACTGAAAACTTAACAACCCTATTAAGGAGTGCAGCAGATATTTCTGGTTTTTCCAAACATTAAGTCAGGAGCTGTGGCCCTCACACTCCAATGACAAAGGCAGTTGTCAGTTCACCATGGCTTCCTCATTAAACTTTAGCACTATTAAAAAAAAATACACCACACTCACTTCCAAAGCACAGCCTTAACCAGGCACAAGGCACATCATTTTAAAGTAAAGTATGTATCAGCTCAGTTCCCAGTGAACAGTGAACTGTCTCAAATCCACGTTATGGAGGCTGGATCAATCTTGCAAACACAAGCCATTGCTGAAAAGAGGCCCTGAACTGAAACAGCCTGGAAAATGTATTAGATATTAATCCTAGCAGAAAGTATTTCTACCCAGCAAGTTAAAACACATTATGGCAAAACTTAAATTAAACATATCCTTAAAAAGCTTGCCTTGCAGATGCAAGCTCCCTTATATCAGCAAGAAAATTACTAAGGGGTTGTCAAAGGGAAAATATTTGCTAGCACAAGATTGTTTTCCTTAACATTTACTCAGTCTGAAATAAATACAAACTCTCTCCTTTGCCCACAGCATCTTTCCACCTTTCTTGAGCAAAGGCTTGACCCTTCTTCATTCTTGCAGTGAATTGGATGCAGTCCCTTTCCTACTTCACCTGTTCAAAGTTAATTGCCTTGGCTGATTATTTTTTCATACTGCTGTAGCACCAAGCACTTCCACCTAAGGTCAGCTGCTGCCCTGATGCCAAAGAGCTTATGGTTGAAATAAGTTCTGTCTGCACAGCCCAATCCATCCAAGATACAGTGTAATTCAGCCTGAGATGAGCTGGTTTCCACTGACATACAGACTGGATAGTTTAAAGCCAGCTCAGCTCTCTCTAGGCTACTTTCAGCTGCTCCTGTGACTGTGGTACAGACAAACCCACACATAAAGGGCTGGAAAAAAGGAGTATTTTAATCTTCACTGTGTCGTGGCAGCAAATCACTTGCCTAAGGCCACATATGTAGTTGGCCAGTGGCAAGAAACTCAGCTTCTTTATCTTGAGTCCTAACTCAGTGGCTTAATTGTAAAAGTGACTCTCCCAACAATTCCATTACTGTAACTAGAGGGGATATTAAGATTCCTGCAAAGAATTACAGCAGTCTTGGAGCTCAGACGGATGGCTGAAGTATCAGAGCTTCATGAGTTTGTGTCTATCAGCTGAGCCACAGTAATTGACCATGTGTGTGTTTTCAGCCCACGACAAACAAGAGGTAAAACACATTAACTTAAATCTTTTACACTGAGGTTTACCATTACAGATTTTGCTTCATGCTTGTTAGATGCCAAGAATGTGCAAAGGGTCAGTTACTGCTGCTCAATGGACACAAGGTAATCTGTCAAGCAGAGGTCACTCAAATGTGTGTCTGAGCCCAAATGTAAATACAATAGAAATTTGGACTCAGTACTTTAACACATAAACTCAGAATGTCGTATATATACTTTTTTTTTTTTCTTTTCAGTATAAGTTCATTTTTGGAATTTGAGCTGCTTTGGTCAGTTATATAAAGGTTTGCAATTTATGCTGCTATACACTATCAGTGAGCACCAGTGATTCATTAATGTTCCTGCAGTAATTGCAGTCATAATTGACAGCTATACCTTAAAGTCCAAACAAGAGAGTTTTTCCAGTCTTTTGGTTACATCTGGAGAATCCATCTTCTTTGTAAACTGAATAAAGCAGAGTTGATTATGATCCTCAAATGACAAAATGATGAAATTGTCTGTAAGAACAGCTGAAAAAAAACCCCAAAGAAAAACTGTCAGTACTGTAATACCTGTTTCTAGTAAAAAAAAAAAAAAAGTACTGAACACTCTCCTGGGACACTGCAAAAAACAATTTTTTTCAAGGCAGTGCCTTAAATATTGCACTGAAAGCCCTGTAATGTCCTAAAAGACATCAATGTGTCATCCTGCCAGGATCTTCTCAGATATGAGAAATAAAGCCTAGGGAGTACTCTGATTACACAAACCTGAATAAATTATCTCTATCAAATTGCTACTACATCCAAATATATGTTTTATGTCCTTCCACACTAATTTTCATCTTGGTTCAGCCTTCAGTAATTTTTTTTTCTTACGGTTACATCCACCAGTATTTCAGAAATGCACCTAATACTGCTAAGTTTGTGCTAAGGGTGACAAATAAAAAAAATTACTTAAGGTGTATCTGGTATTTGACATTGTAAGGTTCCTGGTGCTGCTGCAGACACTGTTTCATACAGGATTATGCTTTAGAGGGGTTATGAATTTGATGAAAGCTTCACATGTGGGGGTACCCAAACAATACAAATAACCAAGATGGAACAGACTCCCTTGGAGTCTGGAAAAGCACAGTGGAATCCCTGCTGTTATCATAAGGGGGTGTTAGACCAAAATAGTTCAATACAAAAGTGATTAACTAATCTGTCAATGAAAATTACTTAGAAAATAGCATCTAGGATTTTTCCCAAGTGTTACCCACTTATTCAAGCAGCACCCACATTTAAAGAGATGTCTGAGTATGAAGTGAGTCATCAGGGTAACTACTACCAGATCACTGAGGTATAATTGATGAGAAACATGTTTAAAGTAAAGCTAGCAAGCTGTATTCAGACTGCAAACTCAGAAACCTCTGTTAAAAAGAAAATGCCAAATAAAGTGGAACTGGATTTAAAAACAAACAAATAGAACCCTGTGGAACAATCCCTGAAAAACAAACTAAAAAACCCACATTTGTTATTAATATGCCAGATTCTTAAATCTAAATTTTACATATCCTTAAGTAGATTGACAGTTCAATCTTACATAGAAGCATGGAAAACTGGCTACTCAGCTTTACTTTGATTTAGTCTGATTTATAACCACTTGCATTTTCCAACAGCCATGTCCTGGCACAGCTCTGAAGTATCTGGTATGCAAATGCTAAAGGCTGGGGGTTTAAAGCCAAATAATTGCCTTTGAAATGTAACATTAACACTAGATTTTTTGGTGGGAAAAAAAAAAAGGTGATGAAGTATCTGACTAAAACTGAGATCTATAACTTAGTGCCATAATTGAGATCCTGCACACACATGAAAATTGAAAACTACTGAATGTGGTATCCTCAATATATATGCACACAGTTAAAATATTTTGATGCCCTCGGTGGGAGTTTACATTAAAGATGAGCCACAGCACACCTCAGATGCTGATGAAATTTTGCCTATAAATAACTAGAAAGAGGAGGACTTTATTAGATGCAGGAGCACTATAAAGCAGTATTAATTCTGTATTTTGTGCACACAATCTGACCTTTATTCCAAATGTTAAGAGAACATGCTACTCTAAATTAGAATTACAACATTTCATAAGTCATTTTGGCAGATTGTAATCCTTATCCATTTCCACATATACTAAATTGCTAAAGTAAGAAATATTATTTTTATACAGGGTTCTTGTACTAAATAAAGAACTTCTTTTGGCCAACTTGATAACCACAACCCCCATTTCAAGTCAGATTTGGAAAGGTGTGCAGGTTTTTTGAATTAAAGTTAATTTCCTCTGGGGATGACATTATTCTCACATAGGAATAGTTCAGTATAAAAATTTGTATTTTGAACACTATTTGTGTGGGTAACAAAAGTATCTTTGGTTGTTCATGAAAACAAAAACTATTGTAATGAGTTATTGGGTGGTTTGCTTTAACAGAACAGAGGCAGTTTTATTTCACCCTTGGACATGGGTATTAATGAACATAAAGGTTTAAGACAATCTTGAAAAAGTGAAAATAAGGACAAATTATTAACTAATGTTGTTTATATAATAAATACATTGGTCTAAGTGTAGGAAAGCATATTTGTTGCTTTATTACTTTTTTAGTTGTAAGCTTTTTTAGTTAGCAGTATTTTTTAGACAAATATTTGTATTTCTATGACATATCAAGCCATATTAAGGCAAGATATATATAATTTAACATTTTATTTTTCTTAAACACAGAGTATTCCAAATAATTTCTACAAACAAATTCAATTTGGGTATAAGCTTAACTTCCATGCTTTCCTCCTTTTTGTCACCTGAAAGTATGATGTTCTCTCTCTGGAAAGTGAGGGCAAAAAATTAGAGATGGAATCCAGTAACTTAACTGAAGAGTGGGAAAAAAAGAGTCAAGAAAGTAAATGTGTTCTGTGCTCTCTGTGTAATTAGTTGATAAAAAATGAGGTTAGGGTTAATTTTTTTTATAAATAAAGATTCTAATTAACAATGTTAATTTTCGTGACTAAACTACAATACATTGATAAGAAAAGATCAGAGGGACACGGTACTGTAGGTTTCTTAAAGAACCAGTCCAACATTTAATAGATGCCTGGGTATGGAGGAAAATAAATCATTCAAGATCGAATCTTGCTAGAAGGATATGATGTGGGTCTACTTTTAAAGAATTTGGAAGATAATTCACTCATAATAGGGCTCACACCAAAATTTCATATTCTTGCCTGTGCAGAAGCCAAGACACCTGATTGATTTCTCAATGGTATGATAGTCATATTATAAAGGTATGGAAAACAGGCATGTTTTTGTAAGTTTTATTCTACATTAAATGAAAACTTTATTTTTAGCAGTTGCTAGTTAATAACAATAGTGAGATTCTGGATTTTCAGAAACTAAATCAGAATACCTCCACATAAGTAATTTTATCCAGCCTTTTTTAATAATAACTTTAATACAACTATCCCATGTAATTAATCAATTGGCTAACGTTTAGTTCTGTCCCTTTTTCCTACTTAACAAAATAAACAGGACAAGTTCAAATGGCATGTTCACAATGATTACAATGTGTAAGAAACTGAATTTTAGAAACCCATGCAGCATTTGACAAGCCTGAAAACTTTGATGTTAAATATTGTTCTTAAAGTGTTCTTAGTCCTGAGGGTTGTAACTATGGCATTACATGCAATTACTTGTTGTGTTTGCAAGTCCCCAGTGGCAATAATTAGTCTACCTGTTGACATACTATTTCTCTACTCTATTGTTAATGCAGGCAATTGATTTGCACATGGGTGTAATTACCATCACTGATGGTGTCGGAGATGAGCTTCCCCACCAGGGTCCTGTCAATCACCACTTTCTCCAGCTGTGGCCCAGAAAGGCTTAGGGACACCAAGACACCTGAGTGAAAAAGGAGCTAAATCCAAAAAGCGAGAAAACAAGACATCAAAAATCATTAATAAAGTGAAACGTTCCAAGGTACATATTAGCCCCCGTCCATTATGTAGTAACCTAATTTTCAAAATTACAAAAATGAATTACCACTGACGTGAAGATGTCTTATAATGACTTTGAAAGCTTTTTCAATGAGAGATGTAACATGACACTGAATTACATGGGTACGAGAGTTCCAGTTGCTGAACACTTGAAGAAGCAGCATGCTAAGTCTCCAAATGCTACATAACATTTACTGAATTAGTTTGTTAAAAATGGAGATAAAAATTCTGTCCTGAGTGAGGGAAGAAATGACACTGATCACTCTATCACCCATGGATCTGATCTTTTCTGTGTAAAACAACTGCACAGCCTGCATGAAAATAAATATAAAGTAGGGTTTAATGCAATTTTATATTATTATCACAGATTAAAACCAGTACCTTTTGCTATCCTTGTTCTGTTCATTCATATACTGTTTAACTTAAATAACGATGCCCTACCACAGAGATAGCTGTGAGCTCCCAATAAATCCCATTCACTCCTCAACATAAGGTTATAGATGTCTCTCTTAAAAAGAAAGAATTTAAGCTGTTGGACAGAATACTCAAAGAGTGATTTCAGAGCTAATTGAATAATTCTGTGTAATTAATTTAAATTAAATGATACATATAATCTTGAAGACTAAGTCACAGTATTTATCAGGTCCTTCTGATGCCTTATCTTGTATGAGAGAGAGAATTCGCAGTGGGAGGAGTTATGAAAAACGTTTATTTTTGCATAATAAAACCATTAGTTATTTTCTGAATGCAACTACTACAGCAAAGGACATCAGAAAATAAAACCCATAAAAGAAATCCTCAGTGGAAAGACTGTTGCAGAAAGGTCCAGAGGGCTCACCAAAGGCCAGGAATCTCAGACTCCAGCTCTTTCTTCTACCTAAAAGCAGATTTTTAAAGAAACTTCTCTGTTTTTTTTTAAAAATTAACTACTAGATAAATACTTGTAGGAGAATTTGGCAGAAAAAAAATCCTTTCTTGTTCTATGCTGGAGATATAAGACAAACATGTTTGCAATATAATTTTTAGAACTCTCTTGCAGTGAGATCCACTGGATTATATAATAAGTAAAAAGTATGGGGGACAGGAATGTAGTTATCTAATTGAGCTTGTCCCTTGTGCAATGCCTTGTTCCTGATAATTAAGTTATGGAAACTCTCAGTTAGGCATATTTTGCTATATTACTACAGCTCTGTGCTCTCCGTAGCAAAGAACAGAACAAGTGCATTTAAATAAATCATCTTCTTGCCCTAATATCTTTAACAAACATTTTTTGAAAATAAACTCTACCGATGTGTGAAATAGAAACAAAAAAATACCTGTGAAGTGAAATGAATTTTTAAGAATAAAATGATCAGTCTCTATCCTGCCAAAATCTAATCATGCATTCACTTGATAAATATATATAGTCAATGTTTCAATATTCTCTGTCATGACAGATGTCCTTTAAGGTTTTGTCCTAGTAAAAATGTTAGACACGGTTACACTCATGCAGCTTTTATTACAATCTTTCAAAACTTCAATTTGTCCTTATGTTGAAGTTGGAGTAGATAAAATCACAATTTATTTCCAACGTGGTAACGTGAAGTCCAGCAAGGTTTGACTACTGTTAGCTACAAATGTCCGAAAAACCCAGTTGAAATAGTGAGGGTTGAAGCCCAGAAGTTGCCAAACTGATGTAAACAACGATCAAGCAAAATTATGTGCTCTAGAAAGCTTGGTTCTAAATAACTGAATTAATAGAGAAGATAGAGAAGAGTAAAACGCCCCAAATCTTTCAGTGCTATGTGCCAGCAGGAGAGATGGTGCAATCATACAAATAAACTCTCCAATATGTTTCTTCCACAGCACCTTTGCTTGGGAGCTACGTCCTTCCCTCGGAAAGTGTTAGTGTAACAGTAGGTTATTCCCAGGCTTCCTTTTCTTGCAGGGAGCACGGAAAACAAGCTGGAGTTAATTTGGGAGAAAAGTCACTGTGAATCAGAACTCTGTTTGTAGCCTCCAGGTTTACCTGACAGAGTAGGGAAACACACCACCCATCCAGGTAATGAGGGGAGGCCAAACAGGAAAAAATGTGTTTTGATGGTTAAGGATCTTGACTGACTGCATTATGGAATGAGGCCACATGCTTGTCATTCTGCTGACATGTCCATCCACTATCCTGTGTACACATGTGCTTGCAAACTCTTGGCCTCAGTGCAACAAGTAAGGTTAGGGTTTTTAAATTCAGGGTGTAAATTCACTTTATTTCTACATATTCATTTCCTGGTAATGGCATAGATCACACCTGTTACAGTGCTAGAACAGAAATTAATGAAAACTGCTCAAGTGTTTGATGACAAGACATTTATATAAACATAAAATATTGTGGTGATGGGTGTGCTTTGCTTTACGTCTATGAAACTAGTCATTACACCAATGCTATGGATTTTCAAAATTGCATAGATCTCTATGCTATCAGTATGACATGATAGAATGACAGAAGTAGGGAAAAATAGTATAATTTCCATGGCTTTTACTGGTTTTCCATTGCATTCTCTCCTTCTTTTCAATTTACAGTAAAACATTTTTTCCCATCATGCTCCTCAGAAGTTTGAGAAATTTGGGAAAAACTTAAATTTTACCTTAACAAATTTTTACTATATTCACTTACCATGATTGGTAACATACCTTTGCTCCATAGGTTTAAGTTCATTCTTCTAGGAACTTTAGAGTCTAAATTTAAAAAGTAAATCAGAGCCCATTCACCCTATATGGCCATTTAAGGTTAGTATTTAATCCATCTTCCTTTAAAAACATTTTGGATTAGAAGGGAGGATTTAAAAAAATTAGTTCCTAACGTTTACCATGAAATACAAGTAGGTTCTTAAATAGAAGAAGGCAGGGGTGGAGTCACCATCTCTGGAAGCATTAAAGACAGGTAGATGTGGCACTTAAGGACACACTTTAGTCATGAACTTGGTGCTGTTAGGTTAACAGCTGGGCTCGATCTTAGTGGTCCTTTCCACCCTAAATGATTCTATGGTTCTATACTATCTTTGGTCAAAAATATCCTGTAACAGAGAAAATTTTTATGCGCTCAAATTAAAACCACTATTTCAATTTGTTTCTCACAGTGTAGTCTATGCAAAGACTGTTACATGATAGCAAGAGTTAGGTGCTGGTACACATAATCTTGCATAGTTGAGCTCACATTTTGGTGGATGGGAGCAGTCCAATCACAAGTACAAATGAATATAAAGCAAATAGGGAAGACTGCAAACTTGGCTTGAACACAGTTACAAAGTGATTCAACTCCAAAAAGTACTGCTCAAGGGAACTGCCCATCATCTCTCAGGAATGAAAGCGACTGTAAGAGGTTTTATTTACACCAGGCACTAAATCATTCCATCTAACAGATATTAAATTAGGGAAGCAAATTCACAATAATGAAACACATCATAAATTTTTCAGATTGAAGTACTGTGATGTGAAAAATAAAATCAAAAGAGTAATCTCTACAGCTTAAACAGTCTCCAGGTGTTCCTAAACAAAATATGAAAACATGACTTCATACCTATTGGAAGAATAGGCAGAGCCTCTGTACCTGAATGTAGTCTGATTGAAATGTTTGGGCATGTGGCCATTCTACATGCTGGGAAGGAGGGACCACTTAATTTCAGTGCTACCGAGGAGCTGAGTGTGAAGACTTTAATAGAAGGGATTATGTACTTTATGTGCCAAAAATTGTTCTCCAATGAGAAAGACATAAGAAGGAGCTGAGGATACACAAGAGAACACTTAGCCCTTTCCTTCCCCAATAGCAATGTGGTCTAATATATATTTGAGTTAGTTTTTATTAAGCAAAGGACTTAAGAACTAGTTCATGGTTTATGGATTTTAGTAGAACTTAAACATGTACTTAAGTGGATTCCTTTATCCTCAGAAACCTTAGCTCTTGCCTCCTCATTCATGCAGCTTAGCTTCTTATCAGCCCTTCTACCTAAAAAGATACCTGCGGAGCAAAGCCAGGATTTGCTTCTATCTGATTAAAATTGGAAGAGAAGGAAAATATGCCTGTAAAAAATATTGCTGCAAACTGTTTTCCCTTACAGAGTCCAACTGACAAAGGAATATGCAAAAGGAGAAGAGAATTGCAAAGCATTTCTTGTTCAAGCAGGTTCCCAGGGTTTTTCCCCACCTCTTCATTCCGGATTGCTTTCTTAGCCACCCCACCATAATTACTGTGTTGCATGCCTTGTTACAGATGAAGTTATTGTTGTTACACGTTACTGTTTCACAATAATCAATGCATTTGTACTTCTAGCTCCAAATATCTAAAACCACACAACACATTAATGGTTGTGATCAAAAGCAACCAAAAGAATTTAATATGAGGGCAGTGCTCCCCTCAGTAACTGGTGATGGATGCTAGCTGCTCATGTGTTCTAGCCAGAATGTCTTGATTTTGATATCAAATGTGCTGCTCTATGTCACCACATATCTTGCTAAATCACTTTGCTTATGGGCATTGTAGGTGATAGAACAGGCTATGTCAGAAAACACTGCTGTGGATCTCAGTTCAGAATCCAGTTCTAAGTATGCCAATGATGGCAACAGAAAAACCATTTACATGCATATGTAAATTGCAACACAAGCACAATTAAATGAAATAAAAACAATTTAGCAAAGAATACATAAATCTTTTTCATTAGTAGGTAACAGATATGATTCATAGCTAGTGCTTGGCTCTGATACAATAAAATGTATAACAGTGTTGGCATGTGTTTAATTCAACACCATAATGCAAATGTAAAACTAATAAAAAAAAGTTGGAAATCAAATGTTTTGGCTAGACCTCATTAATTTTTACTGCCTTATATTGTAAAACCAAACTGAACCAATGGCATAATTTCATAGAAAGACTTCATGATTTTGTGGCAAAACTTAAAAGCATTCCAAAGAATTAGAGATGGAGACCAAGAAGAAGGGAAGCAGCCAGAGCTGAGTTGAGTAAACTCAACAATACTGATAAAATTAATTCCTTAGGTTATTACTCCTCAGCAGGGAAAGCTGAGGAGCACGGTGGCATCTTACTGTAAAGACTTCTTGTCTTTTTCCCATCATCCTTCTTTTATGGTCTATTTATTTTCCTTTGACATCAGCTAACTGAAGATTATAGGATTATTTCAGCAACTCAACACAGGTCATCAAAGTTGGGGGTCAGAAGTACCATACAGAAATGGTGTGGGTTCAGATCCTATTGGAAGAGAGCTAAAGAGAAGACCTCAGCCCTTTAGGACTCAACTAAGCTCTTTTAAATATGAGTGCAAGCTCCTTGACAAAAATCCCTCTACTGTCTAGGTTATGTTTACATGAACTGGCACATCATCTGTTTCAGAAGCTCTAAGCAATACTAGAATGTGTACTTAGCACTGCAAAAATAAAGGTCAATGGATTTTTTTTTTTGGCAATGGACAAGGAAGCAAATATGAAACCTCTAGTGCACTGATTGTATACAAAAAAAGAGTAATAGGAGAGATTTTGATGCATAAAATGAACAGAAAGGTAGGAAGCTGGGCCAAAATTATGGTCATTCTAGGCAAACTCCTATAGAAAAGCCAACTTTGAGAAACACATTCATGACCAGATTTCTCATTATGCATATATGCATTTCTCATAGGCACGAGGTCTAACTGGTCATTTGCACATAAATGGTTAATGTGACAGCACCTTTATTTTTAGCGGATGCATATGTAAAATTATAGCCCCCAATTTTTGCCTTTGGGCTAGTTTCAAGATGGAAGTGGTGAAGGAAGCAGTGAGGGATTAGGAATATTGATGTTGAGGTTACAGAAGGCACACTAGCAGCAGTCTTATGCTTGTTTTTCACAAAATCTGAGAGAAATCCCATTACTCTTTTAAAGGATAGCCTTGTTATCATTGTATCACCCTTCAGATTTCTTTCTATTTGTTCTGTCTTGCTCAAGGTTCAGCAGCCACTGAGTTTTTGGATGGCACATTGTTGTTACAATACAAAGAGTATTACTCCTGGTTCAGCTACAGATATGGCAGATTCAAATAAAAAAAACAATTATTGAAAAATATGATGGCTGTTGAGTTAAATACTTAAATTTCTATACATGAGTTTATTTGACAACGTATTGCTACTAAAACCAAAGAGCTAAAAAAAAAAACAACAAACCACAATTAAACCGTATACTCAAATTCACCCCAAAACATCGAAATCAGGGTAATTCACTACAAGCTCTTTGTGCTGTTTTTCGGACACATTGCTTTCTATTACTCTTGAAAGTTAATGCAAACTGGACTCTTCCCACTAGCTCTAGTATCCATAAAAAAGAGGCTGTGAATACAGTGGTGCTGTGCCACAGATCCCACCATTACGTGGCAAGCACTTTCCACTGAAAGAGTTGATTAGTACATTAGTACATTCTATTACATAGAATTAGAAAATAAACGTACAACACCTTTTCCAGAGGCTTCAGAATATTTGCATCAAAAAGGGACAGTCCAGTTATTGCTGTAAAATGCTCAAAGACAGATGAAGAGCAGAAAAACGAACCATCTGACATCAAAATTGATAGAAGACAGCTCTTCTGTTCTAGACTCTTCCAAATGATTAATTTTTCTCTATTTTATTTTCATTTGTTGGAGGTCTTTCATTTTCAGGAAGACAGAAAGTGGAATAACACAATTGTTTTGGCAAAACATTCTAAGCCCTGTTGGAGATTTCAATAATCAGCCACTATTATGCAAAAAAAAAAATTGTTTTGTAATTGAGAAACCAAAAGGAGAATTTAAGGACAGGGAAATTACTATGATTTTTTATCTATAACTTTCACTCTGGCTATGTTATAACCTATCCCATCACTTATACTCTGGCCATGAAAACCATCTACAGAAACGCCAAAATATTCAATTAATTAAACTACTCCTTTACATTATTCAACCCAATATAGAGCTAGGCCTAACATACTAAGCTGAAAGCACCCATCCATTTTCTTTCCCATCTTGTACAAGAAAAAAGTAAAATTGTATTTGTCTCATTTATGTGGATGTAAGCCTGAAATTACTTAGAGGATCCTAAGTCAAAAAATAAAAAAAGAAGAGTATTATACAGAACTAACAGTCAACCAAAGGTGTTATATTATGAAGGCAGATCAAATTCTGGAAAGAAGTTCACTGTTCCAAAGTATGTGTTGGTAAAGAATGAGGGTGGATGCAGATAGATGGGAGGAGAAGGAAAGTGATAAAGGAAGAATGGATAGGGAAAGCAAACGAAGAGACAGCAAACCAGGAAGAAAATAAATACACTCACAGCTAATTGACTTAGTATTTCTTAACCAAATTCCTTTCCTAATCAGAACAACAATAACAGGAAAAAATGAATCCTCTAAATTAGCATACAATTAATATTTAAATAAGCTCTAGAAGATTAACATTCACAGATATACACTATGTAATCTGTACACGAATGATCGACATTAACTAGGGGTAAGATCTGATAGGTAAATGTAGTCTAGACAATAATATTTTTATTACTGAGATGAAAAGACCACATAACATTTGGCATATCAAGTATTTAAACATTTTGCTATTCCTAAAGACATTTCTGGAATTTTAGCTGTATAATGGTCAGATATTTAATATTCATTCTGTTGACCCACATTTGGAGCTATTTGAATGACAAGAAAAATTATGAGACTGAAAAAGCATAAAAGTTAGAAGACAAAATTTCTTTTTAGAAATAGTAGTATTGACAAAGCAGTTTCAAATATGATGCAATTCCCCATGAAGGCTGTATAAACATATGAAATTCATGACATATGTTTTTCAGAAGAAGCACATGATTAAGGAGCTAAAGCACATGTCATGTTCAGCTCTCCTACCTGTCCTACTCCTCTGTCGTAATGAGGATGTGAAAAGGTTTTTCTTGTATACAATATGTGGAACTCATACAGCCAGAGAACATAGCTGTATGTGTGCCACATGTCACAATATCTCCTATTCCACAACTTGATTAACGATCCAGTTGGTTTAGAGTTACAGTTCCCCTCCCACATTACACAAGAATAAAGTAAGGGTGACAGGCATGAAAATAATTAAGACATAAAAATATAATATAACACAGATTATATGTGTCATATTCCATAGACCTGTCTATATATTTTAACTGGTCCCTCAGCCTGCTATTCTGAGATACAGGAGGTTTTCAGTTTCCCAAAACAATAAGAGTAATAATAACAATAACAACAACAACAGCAGCAATAATCATCCTCATCATCTCTCACAATCAGGGCCCTTTAAAGTAATTTTTTTGTGTTGATAAACCCCAGATTTTTATTTCAGGCATTTATTTCGGAGTAGAAATTTAAATAAACCCAATCTAGGTAATAAGGGCCCATACATTTAAAAAAGCCTAATGATTTTCAGTGTTAGTTAACATTTTAACACTACTGCTTCCATCACTGGATGGCTGTTTAGCACCACTGACTGAACACTGCATAAGACAATACCTGACAGGTATGTTTGTTCTTCCATTTGCTCAGCACACATGGAGTGTTTTGCATTAAGTCCTGGAGGGCAACAAAAAACAGAGAGTGGAGTTGGCAGCACACATTGTCACTATCGGTTAACAGAGTTCTGATTTTTCAAGTTTACAGATGAGGCATTCCACACAAAGATGCAGCTGTTTTAGAACAGCCCACCAGACAAAAGTACATTTATCATCACTGGGAGAGTTGGATCTTTATGAAAACTAAAGCTGTTGAAAGAGGTCTAAAAACCGGATTAGATGTTGCCGTACTTGAAACCTTCTGAAACGTACCTCCACCTCCTTGAGTGCATCTCGCAGTCTGTCTGGTCTCTTGGTTTTCAGGATCCAAGGATAATCTCGGGCTGCCAAATAAAAGTAAAAACAAAAAAAAAAAAGGCAGAAATTAGAGAAATGTGTATATATAGGTGACTGTATATATGTGTGTGTGTGTGTGTGTATGCACGTGTGGGAATGTGTACAAACATTTTTATATATAATTAAAAAAGTTCTTCAAGTTGAGCTTCCTTTTCTGTGGAAACACAAAACTAAGATTCCTAGGAGTTATTTTAAACGTAAAACTTACCCACCATTGGAAGGAAATGGCTGTGGTTTCTATTGTCAAAGGATCTCCTTTTGGCAGGCTCAGTCATAGGAACAGTTGGCATGTTCTGTCCACACTGACCATGACTTCCCCATAGTAATTATGTATAAAGCTCTCAAGACCTTACCCAGCTTGCAATGAAAAAGTATCTCCTGTTCAGTATGTTAATTCAGATTTCAGTTATCAAATCCTAAACAGATTCTATTCTTCTGAACTAACATTTCATTGCCTAGTTTAAAAAGCAGGCACTAACATGTCTGCAAAATATGTATACATGAATATATGTATATAGAGAAGTATTAAAAACAGGCAATTGTGAATGCCATAACTTACAGAGTATAGTTATTTATAGGATTAGTTTTTGAAAATTTGGTCTGGAGAATCTGCCAAGTCAAGCAAAGAAGAAACTGCATGACTGCTGAAGTTCTTTAACAAATTTATTAATGTACAGCACACTATTGTGAAAATTCTGGCCTAATACATTAATTCTAGTAACCAGGAGGCAAAGCTTCCTCTGGAGTTGCCAGTAATTGGCTTGTTTCATGGCTGAGAATCAGGCTCTAATAACTTGTGAAATTTCTTCATTTAAAAGTGAGCAGTTCTCTGTTCATAAGTGTACAACAAAACCCATGAGAAACTAGAACACATTGTTTAAAATCTGTTCCTATTTAAAGGAAACCTGATGAAAAGTTTTGAGCTCCAGGCTGTCAGTTTGTATGCCAACTTCCAGACTGAATGACTTAGCAGTTATGCTTAAACCTCCCTGCAAAAAGGAGCTTACAATAGAAGTGCTATAGAGTGAAAAAATGAAGGATTTCATATATCAACAAAAGAGGACACCAGCATACAACTTCTCTTTGTGTTTTATTGGACTGAAGCCAGTGTTGGTGTAACTGTTATGATAATATTAATTAGGCATGTAAGATCACATTTTCAGTGGTTGCCTTCATAAATACTGGAATATTTATCCACATATGCAAAATGAGAAATTGCCTGTGCAGATACCAAACTATCTGTACAAATCAACAGCTGTGAATAAAGTTCCCCAGTGCTCCTTTTTTCCAAAATGTGCCATATAGGCTTTGTGCCAAGGGCACCCCTGTATTCAGAGCAATGAAGTGCAGCAGCTTGTGCTCCTTTTGCCAGTCACATGTATAACACGTAACAGCCAGGGCTCGCATGTAAAGGGTTTATCTGGGCCTGCTTCTCCTTTTCAGACATGCAGTGCCTGTGAGATAACGCTACGCTGAGCACAAGGGATGTAAACCTATGATGCTCCTCCCTGTGTGCAACTCTTCCTCACATCCCCACCTCTACAGAGGTTGATTCCCACTGACACCCAACCCTCTGCAGTGGGTGTAGATCAACCACATGGCTGCATGAACCCATCCCCAGCGGGGCTTCAGCCTGCTCCAAGCACACCTAATGGTGCTGCAGAGAACTAATCCTTCCAAAACACATTTTGCCTTCAAATGCATGCACAATTATGCGGAAATTTTCATTCTGGTAACAGCATAGACATTCCTTGGTGAAGTTGTCTAAAAAAAAATCATATAGATTTTTCAGAGTTGTCACATAATAATGTTTGAACATTAATGAATGCTCTGACAGTGCAGGAGTTGTAAAACTTGAGCTAAAGAAAAATTGTACTAAATGTAAAAATCTTTAACTGCCACAGTATTGCTGTGTGGTAGTATGAACTGAAATTGCTTTGAACCAGGTAATGCAGGAGCAGTGTAAATGTTTCAAAGGCATTCTATGAAGGCAGCTGATTATTAATCTGGAATTTGATTTTGGCTGGAAGTACTTTAGTTATAATTTTCAGTTTTAAGGCACTTGGTATTGCAATTCAAGAGCTGATCGGGAAAACGTTTATTGCTCATCTGCTAAGTAAAATTTCATAAGGAAAAATCTGGATTTTTTTGGTGATTCTTTTTGATACTGGAGTTGAGAAGCAATACACGCTACCATGCTTAGTGACAGAAAAAAACCCACAGATTTCAAATATACCAGGAAGGAATAATTACAAATTTTCAATTGTTTTGTGCTGTGTAGTTCTGTGAACATCTGTCTTGAATGACATGTGCAGAAAGTTACATTAGAAGCAGTCTGAGGTTATTTTAACGCTTTTCCAGGGACATCACCAATCCAAATTAACAATTTGGCCTTACTGTAACAAGAAACTCAGAAAATATCCTTACATTCTGCTAGCTTTTGCTTCTCTTCTAAGTAACTGTGCTTCATCTGTGATGCTAAAGGAAAGAGGATGAAAAGATGAACAATAATCCTCACAACTGCTGTCAGCAAATATTAATATTAGAGGACTCATACAGTTTGATAAAACACAGAAATTTACCAAAAAAAATTAAGACAGCCCCAATGTTTACACCTTGTAAGGCAGATACCTGAAATTCGCAGTGAAAGAAAGGCTTACACAGCCCAGCAGGTGGGCTGGTGTTACTGACCCCCCAGTCTCATCAGATAGTGAAGGGAGCTGCAACTGAGCCCAGGACTGGGCTGACTCTGTCTGTCTGTCGACAGAGCCATGCAGACAGCAGAGTGTGGACCACGGGATGAATGCGCCAGCCTGGACCCAAAGAGGGGGTAATTCCAGCCCAACAGACCTTTGGGCCCGTGGTGAAACTTGTAGGATTAACAGGATTAATCAGATAAAGAAAATGGATCGTTCTCTCTGAAATGGTCATTTCAGATAGCAGGCAGGGCGCCGGGGCCGGGCTGGCACTGCGGCGCGTTCGAGATGCCCTCTGCTGGGGTCCCAGCATGTGCTGGGCTGAACAGAACACACAATATCTTAAAAACATAAGAACTCAGAGTATAAATTCCCACTGAGTTTTCTAGTGGCATAAAGTGAATATTTTCCCAATTTTTTTTTTTCTTCTCTGGTTTAAAAAGTTTTCAAATACTCTGATGTAAATTGGGAGAGAGAGTCTCTTTCTGTGCTTCCTTACTACGTAGAAATAAAGAGACATATATTCATAGAAAAAATTCGAAGCTGCATTTTTGGTGTCAAACATTGAACATTCTCAGGTTTTGTTTAGTTTCAGTTATGGTTATTTATATTTTACCTGGCTCTTTCTTGTCAGAGTAGTGGTGGATCCCAATGTCTTCATCTACACAAATAAATGTTAATATATTTTGTTATGGAAAT
Source organism: Pachyramphus minor (assembly GCA_013397135.1). Classification (NCBI taxonomy): domain Eukaryota; kingdom Metazoa; phylum Chordata; class Aves; order Passeriformes; family Tyrannidae; genus Pachyramphus; species Pachyramphus minor. The sequence continues at coordinate 6,619 of VYXB01000752.1, read as the reverse complement.
GACACTAGAAACAGAACACAACTTAGCAAGCAAAGTTCAGTATCTCAATTTTTACCAGTTGAAACAATGTTAGGTGTTAAAATACAAGCAACAGTGAAAAAAACCCAGCATACAGCCTGAATACCATTAGGACTTCCAAGAACCAGCAGGTAAGCCATGAAAAAGGATGTGACAAATTTATTTGGAGCTGTCATTTCCCTCACATATACTTTGATTCTCTTCCAGCTGCCAGCATGCAAAAGTATTTTCACCACCTTCCTAATCAGCATATTTTGTGTTCTTTCACAAGGAAAGGTAAGGATCACAGTGAAAAGTGTACCTTAGAATAACTTAAAATGTTTTCTGATGACTGACACAGCTGAGCTGAAGACAACAGGTATTTTTTAAGATTGATGAACTCATAAACCTGCCCTTTCAAAGGATCCAATATTCTTAATCTACAGGTAGTATCATCTACCCAGTTCCCATGGCAAAGAAATTTGGATGTTTCAGCCACGTTGGGGCTGCAACCACACCAGTCGCTTCCCGATGTGGCTGACAGGTAAACAGTTGGATGTGCCATGGCAAGCTCCACTGAGCAGACCTAAGGAAAGTGTTGCCTTGCATCTCTTTAAAATAATTAGCTTGTCACTGCATCCATCTCCTTCTGAACTCAGACAGGGATATCCTATGGGGAGAAATTCCTTACATGGAGGAAGAAGGTAGGAAGGCGCTGAAACGGCAGGTAGGTTTTAAACCAGGACAGCCGTCCTCCCTTCTGCCTCAGAAGGAAAATAGTCACAGTAACACACTCCTTTAACTACAATAAATCACAACTGTGATTTACTTAAACCATCATACTTCTGTGAAATACAGCTTTTGACTTTTTGATGTTATTTGTTGTTACAGACCAGCTCTCGCACAAAGATGGGATGTCAAAGGCATATTGAGCCAATATTTGAATAATAGCATTCAACTGAATATCCATTGATTATTCAAAATAATATTTCAGCAAAAGTATTGTACACTACAATTGGCATGATGTGTCATAAATAATATTTTGATGTGGTCGACTTATAAACTGGTGGGTTTTTTTTCAGTATTATATTTTAGCAACAGCAGGGCAAGATGAATGAAGGTAATTACCACATGACTGGTAATTAGTCATGTATCTCCTGGAACAATCAATTAATAAGATAAATTTGTCCTTGCAAGTATAAAATTTCAAGTAATTATGCAAAATACCCAGAACATGTGGTATTTTCTTATTTTCCCATTGAGTACAAATCACAATGCCTCTGCAGATCACTTTACCACAGATCATTCACCCAAAATAGTCATTATGCTGAAGCTTACAATCAAGTAGACTATAGCTTCCTGAGAAGAGAAATGCATTCAATTAAATATGATCTTAACATTTTTTACTTGCAAGGATGTTCCAGTTCTACGGCAAGATAAGCAAAGAAGCTGACCAAGTTCAAACACCATATTGCTGCCTAATTTTCTTTCCTCTAAGTACAAAAATACATTTCGCTTGGGTAGTCAGAATCTTACATTAGTTTAACATTCATCAACAAGCTTTGTTGTTTTGTTTAAGTAACAGGTAAGAGCTCACCTCTAATACGTAAGTTGGTCTTCAAAGACCAGAGAAACATCTCAGTCAGGAAGAAGGACATTTGGTGACATGTGGAGCCTTAGAGCTGGGAAAAGAAGGAAAGAAACCTCATGAGCCAATTTATGACCCTCTACTATCAGTGAAACTGCAGGTATTTTAGAAACTAAGTGCTAGAAGAACCTAGCACAGATGATATTTTGCTGTATGTAAGCTGTAGCTTTTGATCACAATAAAATGAATAATGAAAAAAGAAACAGACACAAATCAACATTTCTTTAAATGAGCTGCTCTTACTAAAGTAAATAATTTTGTGCTTGATGCTTCTCATATACACATTATAATCTATTTTTACCGTATGATTATTACCTTGACGTACGCAAAAGTGAAACCACTCTTTAAATATCTGGTTTAGAGAGGAAAGTTTGATTTTCAGGACAAATTTTTTAAATGCTATACATTGGGATGTGTCAATACAGTCAAGCAGCAGCTTTGAGCACAACATCTGCAGATATTAGTTATAGTGCCAAAACCAACAAATGATGTCTTCAAAATAAAAGAAAAGCACTTAGAATAAATCAATTAGAACTGACAAAACAACAGATGTGAAGCATATAGAATATGAGTTGAAACATTACGTGCACTGGCTACTTATTAAATGTTTGCTACGTTTTTTTAAACAATACCTCTGAATATTCCCAGTAGAGGATTTCTGTGTTTCAAAGAAGAACTGGGAATATTCTAAGACACAGCACTCAGCAGACTTCCCTGACTGATTTTCTGCAGTGGGCCACCAGACCAATGACTTTCACTACTTTCTCTAAACCCAAGGATCCACTGAAAGCTGGACTCAGCAGTGATATTTACACAACTTTAGGACCACTGTTAATGTGGTACTATACTTGAACTTTTTTTCTTTTTTGAAGTAGACCCTTAATTTGCTTTCCGTGAGTGCCATTTAGATAGTGAATCAATTACAAGATGATTGCAGAATTTCTATCACATAGAGTACCAGACCTTTGCATTGAGAGTGCCATGATGAAAAACATGGGCAAGAATCTCAGGTGGCATCAAGGAAGCTATCATGGTCCCAGCAGAGCTGGGAGACCTTGAGGTGTTATCACTCAAGCTAATGTGTATGTTTTGAAGTACTGCCTAATCCACTGAAATAGCACCAAGTGGAAATAGCATTTTCTTTCCACTGATCCCCAAATGTACAAAAAGCCTTGCTGACTTACTAAATCCCATAGTTCTATCAAGAAAAAAAAAAAAAGCTCACAACACAGATCTAGTAAATATACCTTCATCTTGGGTGAGAATGAGGTTTGGAAAAAAATGCAAGGAGATTAGTAGCACGGTGGTCTGTTGAACATGGCAACCATTTTTGGTATAAATATGGATGACAGCAGCCCATCTTTTTCCATGTGGACTAAAGTAAAAGAAGATTGTACATTATAATTTTATCTATTTTTTTTTTCCTTACTTACTTCAGCAAGTGAAACAAAACTTGCACTCCCCAGGGCCCATAGATCCTAGATTAGAATCTCCCACTAATAGGAAGTCATCAAATTGAGTGACCTTCTCAAAATCCTATCACGGTTTGACTTAAAAAAACTCTCACACACCTTTGAGTGGCAGATGATTTGTTCAGCTGGAGAGAAGGCACATTGCCCAGAAGCAAGGTGTGGTGGGGTGACCCTGACTGGACACCAGGTGCCCACCAAAGCTGCTCTCCTCCCCTGCTGAGCAGGACAGGGGAGAAAAAAAATATAACGAAAGGCCTGTGGGTCAGGAAAATGATGGGGAGAGCTCGCTGACTGATGTGGGCAAAACAGACCTGACTTGAAGAAATCAGTTTAATTTATTACCAAACAAAACAGAGCAAGATAATGAGAAATAAAATTATATCTTAAGAACACCTTCTACCCACTTATCTCTTCTTCCTGGGCTCAACTTTACTCTTGATTTCTGCACCTGTTCCCCCCACTTAATGGGGACTGCAGTCAATTCATCACACCTTGCCTCTGACACCCCTTCCTCCTTGAGGGAAGGACTCCTCATACTCCTCCCCTGCTCCAGTGTGGGTCCCTTGCATGGGGTGCAGTCCTTCAGGAACTGACTGCTACAGTGTGGGTCCCTCAAGGGAATATTCCTATTCCCCCATAAGGAATAGGCTGCTCTCGTGTGGGGTCACAAGTCCTGCCAGCAAACCTGCTTCAGCGTGGGCTGCTCTCTTCACGGGGCTACAGATCCTGCCAGGAGCCTGTTCCAGCATGGACTTTCTATCTGGCCACAGCCTTCTTAAGGCATCCCCCTGCTCGAGTGTGGGGTCCTTCCCGGACTGCAGGTGGATCCCTGGCCCTCCATGGACCTCCATGGGCTGTAGGGACACAGCTGCCTCATCACGGTCTGCACCACAGGCTCCAAGGATTGCTCAGCCGCCTGGAGCATCTCCTCTCCCTCCTTCTTCCCCAGCCTTGGTGTCCACAGGGTTGTTCCTCACACATATTCACACTCTTCTCTGGCCGCAATTTGCTCTTGCACTGTAACTTTCCCCCCTTCTTAAATATGTTATCCCAGAGGTGTCACTACCATCACGGATGGGCTCAGCCTCGGCCAGCGGTGGGTCTGTCCTGGCTGACATTGGCTCTGTCGGACATGGGGGAAGCTTCCAGCAGCTTCACACAGAAGCCACCCCTGTAGACTCCCCCCTACCAAAATCTTACTGCACAAACCCAAAACACAAGGTAAGACTAGAAGACTTTGGCGTGACAGATAATCTAACACAAATTCCCTGGATTATTCCAAAGCTCTTGTATGCAGGCTGCATGGGCACTTCCAGTTGTGTCCTCCTATCGAATACAAAGCCTTCCCATAATACTGTTGTGTGCCTTCCCACATCAGAGATGACTTTCGAGTCCTTATTTTTTTCACTGTCAGACCCATGGAGGAAACTTGCCAAAAAACCCAGCAGTTTTCAAACGAGCACTAAATATCCAGTGTCCAAGACACAGACTTTTCAAAAATTTGTCCTAAAAACGTGGGGGGGAAAAGAAAAAGTTTGTAAGAAAATGTCAAAACCCCAAAGACTTCTTGAGAACAGCCCTTTAGTTCCACATTGACAAAGCAAAATTCTTAATGTACTTAAAAAGGGAGAAGAGATTTTGTCAATTATCATAATCTTGAGTTTAGTTTTTTTCTGCTCCCTTTCCTTGGACTCTGAGCACTCTCTAACGAGCTAATTATGGGAATGTGGGAAAAACTTCCCTCTTAAATTTAAAAGATGGCGAAAATTACCTGTGGGACAAGGAAAGCGGGTAGAGAAGAGGTTTATTGCAGCATGTTATGGTGCCTCAAGGCCACCTGGGGCTGGAAGTACCACAGCATGCTGCAATAAACCTCTTCTCTACCCACTTTCCTTGTCCCACAGGTAATTTTTGCCATCTTTTAAATTTAAGAGGGAAATTTTTCCCACAGGAATGCTTGTTACTGTTGTGCCAGTGAGAATGGACATCTGCCCAAAAATACTGCTCCAGTTTAACAAATTCTAATCTCAAATACCTTCTGATTAGTTATACCCTACAGGGGAAAAAAGAGAGAAAATTTGCTTCTGTAACAAAATACGGCATTGTAAAGTCTGAATATTTTGATCAGAGGAATTATTCTTTCTTGTTCCTTTTGGAGGAATACATGCTAACTTTCAGAGTTATGCAACTACATCTCACCATTTCCCACATCATTATATTCCAGCACAATGGGGATGAGGACGATGACTACAAAGTGACCTTTCTGTATTCGAAAAGTGCCTCTCAGAATTTCTTACAATGTTCCTTCAATTCCATGAGCTGGGCCTTGCTATTGCCAAGAGGTAGGTAAGAAAACATAAAAATTCCTCCCATTGAGCTTTAAGGTCTCCATCCCTCCCTCTTCAAAACTGATTAGAATTGGGGAAAGAAACGGGATAAAATAACTCTACTGTTAAGGTAAAACTGGATTTGGATTTACCAGCTGTTCTTTTTCTGGCTCACACAATACTCACTGTCTGCTTTCACAATATCACCACAAGCAACAGGGATATTTTAGTGGTTGCAAAAGCTTACTGACAAATGGAGATGTTTTGCAATGGTCAGCCTGTGCCAGTGTCTGTGTTGATTGTTTTGTTTTAGAAAAAAATCTTCAGTTTAGTAAATCATCCAGAAAATAACTGCCTGGTCCCTTTGAAACCTCAACAAATGCCGAAATTGATATCAAGGGTCCTCTCTGACACCTCCAATATAGATGTTGTCGTGACAAATAATTATAAACTATGCACTGCCTGAGTGATTTGGGGCAGTGATACTGCATTTCTTCCCTTTCCATAGTTACCTGGGAGAGTGGGGTGCTCGTGAAAGGCAGTGCTCAGCTCCTGAGGTGAGTGCACCCCAAGAACATGACCTCTGAAAACATACTAGGAGCAATCTAGAGCTATAGAAAAGGAGATGCTGACTACAGCAGACCATCTGAATTTTGTAGTTCACGTGCCAGAAGCACGGCTTAGTGTGACAATACTATCTGAAATGTCCCTGTAAGAGTAAACTGCAGGCTACAGGGCAGCATTTGATGACCTATTCCACTGAAGGTGGGCCAACGTGCTCCCAGAAACACAATGTTCCCCGTGAAAGAGAAATAAATAAGGGGAATTCCCTCCAAAATATTGCTGCAGTTTGGGATACACTCCTAAGGAGTAGAACCAAGGTGAAATACAAAGCCAGTCAGAAAGCAGGTCCCTCTATGCCATGGCAATGCTACAAAACTGCTGCAATGGCAAGTGTACATATAGTAGTAAAGGTGCTTCAGATGTGGATTTGGGCAGATGTTATAGGACAAAAGGCCCAAATAAAAGAAAATGCTGAGGAATCAATTTTCACTACTCACGTGGTATCAGAATTTCTTGGTAAAAAATACAATACCAAGAATTACTTTATAAGAATTCTCACAGAGCATTCTTTCGTGTTCTCCTATTCCGTAAAATCACACGGTCATAGAATA